>JAAGEH010000020.1:2080531-2163335 GCA_011751065.1 Lasiurus cinereus
AAAAAAAATTTAAATTCTCATTCTTCCATTTCTTTGTATGTTTTTTCTCTCTCAAATATGCTATTAATTAACTTGTTTTAATTAATTTGTATTAATTAACTTGTAATTTCCTGTTTTCAAATCTTTCCATCAATATTCTTCTAGTTAAATATTTACTAAGGTATTGTCTTTTTACTGCCCCACCAACTTTTGCTCCTAATTTTTTCTCTACTGAGAGGTAATTCACTACATATTTTTTATTTTTCTCTTCACTGACCCTCTGGATATGTAATAGGATGGACATAGTAGTGCAAAGTTCTGTGTTGGCAATGTCTAGGTGATAAGGAAAATGTGTAGTATTGGATAGAGAGGAAGGATAGGAAGCTTTGATTCATTAAAAATTTTTGTTCCTATCACATTAGCTTCTCAAGTGGTAAATTTGAATACAAGCATATTATCTTTAACATATGCTTATGTAAGTATTTAGAAAGATTAAAAAATTATTGATTGATTTGAGATAGAGAGAGAAACATCAATTTGTTGTTCCGCTTATTTATGCATTCACTAGTTGAGTCTTGTATGTGCCCTGACTGAGGATCGAACTGGCAACTTTGACACATCAGGACAATGCTCTAACCAACTGAGCTACCTGGCCAGGGCTGGAAGATTTTTGAACACATGTAAAATATTGATAAAAATTGAATTTGATTACCACAAAGATTTAAAGCTTTTTTTTTTTTTTGGTTGAATTGCAATGGTAACTTGCCATGCATTTATTTATCTTCTATCATTTTACTTATTATCTGTATCCCACCACTTTGGGCAGCTCCTCCTATACCTCAGTTTTCCTCACCTGAATAATAGTAATGATAATAATGGTTACCTACCTTACAGAAGAGTCTGTGAAGTTTAAATGATACAGCTATATGCAACACAACACTGTGTGACACATAGCAATGACTTACCAAGGGTCACCACTATTGTTGCTCACATTTTAATTGTAAGTATTACTATAGTTGTAAACACCAGTGGCCCAATGCACAGATTTGTGCACATTGAGAGGAAAATAATTAGAAGATATATTTTAATATTGCTATTTGCCCTTTCTATGTATAGACATTGGTCACTGTCTGCAGGGTGATAAGTGGGGTGATAGGGCCCCACTCTCACCTGCCTTGGCCTGGAGCCACTCCCTCACCTCTCCACCATCTGCCGAAGTCCTGCTCTTGTTGGGGCCCATCAGGGCCTGCAGCTCCTCCACTACCGCCCGCTACTATGCCATCTCACTGATGCTTGCCATGTTCTGTGCCACTCCCTGGTGGTCAGCACCTGTCATAGCGAGCAGTTGAACTCTTGGTTGAGAGGACAATTTGCATATTAGACTTTTATTATATAGGATACACACACACACACACACACACACACACACACACACACACACACGTACATAAATATTTAGTTTTAGCCAAAACCGGTTTGGCTCAGTGGGTAGAGTGTTGGCCTGCAGATTGAAAGGTCCCAGGTTCGGTTCCGGTCAAGGGCACGTACCTTGGTTGCGGGCACATCCCCAGTCGGGGGTCTAAGGAGGCAGCTGATCTATGTTTCTCTCTCATTGTTGTTGCTAACTTTCTATCCCTCTCCCTTACTCTCTATAAAAAAATCAATAAAATATATATTTTTAAAAATAAAAAATATTTAGTTTTAGCTTGAAATGTTTTACAGTTAATTATTTTTTAAAAATTTATGGTAAAGACTGGCTAGTTGGTTGTTTAACTAATTTTCTCTTCTTCCTAGAATACAATCTAGGTTAAGCATGATCCTACATCTGAGATCTATCAATGGAATGGGATGGTAAATGATATGATAGTAACTTCCAGATATGGCCTAAATTTCTCTCCTGCCCACGCCTCCAGGATCATTATCCTGTGATATAATGAACCTGAGGTGGCAACTTGGCAGGACATCTTGGTAATGACAGAAGCACAAGATAAGAGAGGCTGTGAGTCCTTGAATCATTACTTGAAGAAACTCACTTGCCAAATGAAATACTGGTTTTGGACTTTACATGAACATAAAATAGACTTCATCATCTTTAAGCCCATTAACTTATTAGTTATTATTTTGTTTTGTGTTTGTGTTTTTGCATTTTTTTGCTATAATAACTGAGCCCAGTAATTATTCTTCCCAGTTTAAGCATCTTGCAAAACCTCTCAACAAAATAATGTTATGGAGTAAAGTCTTTGACATGATTATATTAAAAAGTCAACTATTTTTAATTTTCATGTGTACATCTGCCTTTTACCTTAAATATTCATTTTAAACTTATTTTTCAAGGCATCCCTCATTTCAAAGCTTCCTTTAATTTTTTTCTCATAATTTTGATCATAAATACTTAGGTTGTGTTTGGTGCTCAATACAAAGTCTTAGAAGTAGGTATAAAATGAATTTAGTGAGGACTAGGAGATAAGTAGAAAACGATGACAAAAATTTTGCCACAAAGTCTGTAAACTTAGTGGGAAGCACAAGTTTTGATATTATGTATATGGATAAAATGTGCCTTGATAAAAATGTTTCTTTTGCAACTTAATTTTGATAGAATTTTATATATTCAATTTCTCTCTTCTGAGTCCTGTAAGCTGAGTCAGAATTCCAGAATGAGGATCTAATGAAATTAGCATAACTCTAATGTAATGATCTATGGAAGCAAATCTGTTATACATTAATAGAAATAATGGCAATTATAACATCTCTAGGCTTCCTTGGAAATATGAAAGACATGCTGTGTACATGCCTAAAGAACCTTAATTGTTAAGTAGTTGGGTAGCAATTCTAAGAAAGCTAGAGAGAGAAATAAAGAATTGATTTGGGTGAGGAGGTTGGAATACTTATGTATAATTTTGATTGTAAATGAAAATTCCATGTTAAGTGCTAATAATAACAGCATTGTTACCAGCAATAATAACATTTTAGGGCTACAGAAAATTATTTCACATTAGCTTACTTAATAATGTCATGCTTACACAATTTTATGATTATGGCATTGTTTGTTGCTCTGTCTTTTTCTTTGTTAACAGAAATATAATTTTGTTCAGTGGGGGGCGATTATCCTTGATCCAGCCTCACAGGATGAATCATGATCAACCTATTCCATCATCACAATTTCTTCCCCCTGTGATTGTGGCAGGGGCAGATGAAGGCCCAGCTTTGACTAAGGAAATATAATGAGTTGTCTGCTTCTAGAAAGAAGCTAAGATGGAAAGACCAATCAAGTCCCAGAACCAGAGCTTTGAAAGAACTGGAACTATGGAAGGGATCCTGGAACAAACTGATTTTCTGTTACTTGAAAAAAAATAATTTTGGTTACCAGGACTTGAGAATCCTAATAAAGTTATATATATACATATATATCCACCCATATTTCTGTTAAAATAGTTTACATTAGGCTCAAGATGAAGTGGCATGTATTAGCCTCAGGTCAGTATGCCAAAATTTCACTAAATTTCTATGCTCAGCTCTCCTAGATCAGGGAGGCCTGTGTCAGGGCTTGCCTGCACAGCTCCAGTTTCCTGACTCACCTGCATGACCTCCTTTTGCTCCATCTGAGGGTGATAACACTGCTGAACCAGCCAGCAAAGGTCTGCTCCCACTCTTTGGTCTGGCTCACTCTAGCTTATGGAAGGTTCTCACATTGTACTGTTCTCTGGAGCTTCTTTATATCTGCCAGATTGGACACTGCCTGAGTCATGAATAGGTGAAGTCACTAATCAGGTATATAAAATGTACTGGGTTGTGTTCTTTACCAGTTTAAAAGTGAGCATTGTAAGGCTCTGAGAGGCTAACTAACCTGTTGATTCAAGCATGTCTTCTGCCTTAAAATGTGGTAGGTCTGTCCTCCTAATCTTATAAGTTATCAATGATAGGGGGATGTTTTATTATTCTTTTACTAGAGGCCTGATGCACGAAGATTCGTGCAAGAAACAGGCCTTCCTTGCCCTGGCTACTGGTAATGCCTTTGCTCCAGCTGGAGCCGCCTTCTTGCTCTGGCCCAGAGCCACCTTTCTGCCTTCCCACACTGCTCAGAGGCCCAGAGCAGCTGGGGCAGTGTGGAACACCTGTGTTGTTGCTATGGCAATGATACAAGTGTCCCAACCCTAGCCATTCAGCGCCCACATATGCAAATTATCCCACCACCTTTGTTGGGTTAATTTGCATACTCACTCCTGATTGGCTGATAGGCATCAGGATGGTATGGTCAATTTGCATCTTACTTTTTTTTAGTGTAGATTCCTCACCCACAGAGGAGAATATAATGCGGGAACCCATGATTGATTACTCAACTACATTCATTAAATAAATGGGATTCTTGTTCTTTTTCTAAAAAGGCTATATCTAAGAGGAACAAATAATAATTATATTTTTCTAAGGGAAAAACATTTTACATAAAAAGCTATTTGTGACAGCATTTTGTTTTTCTATATTTATTTTTTTCTACTACTGTGTAGTTAAACACACTTAATGTCTTATTTTTTAGTGTTTTCCTGTATAATGCCATCTAAATGGACATGTGTCAAATCATAAGAATCTTTCATGAATTCCCATCAGTGAGAAAGGGGAAGTTTATTGATGACATACTTCACTACCCTATGAATAAGATACTGTAATGCCAGTCATCTTAGATCTGATACTTCCACCCGAAACAAGGATAATTTCTTTCATGTGAGATATTTTATAGTAAAACTCTCATGATTTCAAATTCCGGCAATTCAAACATTTCTCAAATTTTAGTATATTTCCCATCTGTCAGATTGGGGAGAATAAGAGAACTTCGGGCAGGGCAAAGTAAAGGGTTGGCTGCCATTTTGCAGTTGGAGAAGCAAGTAGACAAAGATTAGTCAGCATGGCTCCATGCTGAAAACCAAGGGAGAGCCCCATAGAAATCCTGCCTCTTGCCCATCACATGTCAACAGCTCTAAAGCCACCACAGAAACACACCTGCTTTTTGAGAAAAGAGGTGTTCTTGTTTGGGAATTTAAAAATAAAGATGAGCTTTAATATAAAGTCATTAACTTTTTTGAAGATGAAACAGTCTAGATAAATCTCAGTAGAGATATATGCTTAATGTTATTGGTGTTTACTTGGTTAATGAGCAGTGTTCACTGCTGATGCAGCCCAAGTAGCACACTCTGGGTTCTTTGAGCTTAATGAATCCCATTATTTTCACTCATATAATTTTTTACAAGTTCATTCTCAATTTTTTTCATCTTTTCCTTGAGATTTGTCATAATTATCTCAGGACCTTATCTGTGAACATTTAGAAGGAACAAAGATTTCCCTGGCCCCATAGCCCCCAGGTTCCCCTGTCCCATGCTCTGCTAGAGTCCCTGTGTCCACAGTACTCCATCCTCCCTTTCCCAGCAAGAGTCTCCCTGTTGGGGCCTGCTGCACTGATGGTATAGTTTGATATAAATATTATCCTGTAAATGCAGCTTATTTCTGTGAAGCATAAGAAGAAAAACTAGGGCATCACCCTAACAGCTGTAACCCTTCCCTCTTAGTGTTCCCTGTGGCTGTACAAGGCTGGCACCCAGGGATGTGGCCACTGCCGACAGCCAAGCTGGGTGCCTCCAATTCTAGGACTTGGTCACTGATAAACAAAGCAGCCTGACCAAGTGGCTTTTTCCCTCTGCATCTGGATGTTTTGATACTAACAAGATATAACCTTTTTTGTAACATGACCAAAAATTAATGCACGGTGGTTGGCCCAATGTTTAGAGGTGGGCACAATGTACAAAATTATTCTTATTTACTATCATTTCTCAGGACTGCTCACAACAATTTCTTAGAAAATGGGTATCACTTAAAATATTAAACAGTGCTTAAAATTTGAAAAATTCAATAGGAACATTCACTTTAGGGCAAGCATGTCAAACTCGCGGCCCACAGGCCCCATGCAGCCCACATCGAATATTTTTGCGGCCCAGCCAATGTAACGATATGTAAGAAACGTTTTAATAAATATTTCATAACTTAATTTTTACAATATCCTGCTATACATAGTTATTAATACTGAACTACAATGTTCAATAATGACTGATTACTATAATACTGTTGCATTCATTTCCCTTACACACCTTATGCGCAGGTGCACCATTTCTCTCCACTAATATTAGCAGCAAATATTTTAGCAGCTGATTGCCACATCATTAGTCTTGGACTGACTTATTTGGTGTGCACAACAGGAAACATTGTGCATTTAGAGAATAAGAAAAATAGGTTTATTTGCATTGTGCTTATTAATTTATGTGGTTATTCACAGTGCCGCATAAGTTAATATTCAAGAAAAATATTAATTTTTATTAAAGTGTTCTGTTGTTTTATGTTAATGATGATTCATTTATTTCAGCCCTTGTATTCAGCAAGTCTCTATCAAAATTAACCTATGTTTCTATTAAAATTGAAGCTCTTGTTTTTTTGCAGCCAAATAAACTTAAACCTTGTTTTTTAGGCCCGTTTTTGCCTTTGAGTTTGACATGCTAGCTTTAGGGTATTTTTGCAGAGAATTTAAAAATTTTACTAACCGCCTTTCCAATCAGGTGTGCTATTTTGCTGGGAAAATCTAGTTCTACTATTAGAAAACTGAAACAATTCCCTGTGTTTGTTTATCCCTACCCAAAGTTTTGTTTCTGGGCATTTAGACACAGGCTGAATAAAGTACCAATATATCATATTTACAATCACCACGGATTTGGACACACACTTTACCCAGCTTTCAATAATAAAAGATACAATTTAGAAAACAAATTTGCTTTGTCCGGAGCTGTCCTGCCGCCAGGGTAGCCACCAGCATTGGGGCTGGGTTTTGCAGGAGGTGCTGAATGAGGGCTGGTTGGGTGTTGAGAGGATATAGACACCAGGATTAGGGAAGCAGCTCTGCAAACAGTAGTTTCTAAGATCAGAATCCTACTCTCACAACGTCGGTGGGAACCGTGACCGGCCCCAGCATGGGCGCTTTGCCTTTGAGGAGCTGCTGTGATCTACTTGGGCCAGTTGGCCATGCAGGAGGCGACTTCATGCTCTGTGATGGGCCTGTATGAGGGTCAAAGAGGATGTGCGCTTCCAGGAATCTTAACCCTTTTATGAGTGCAGATTGATCACAACATTTTTTTAAGTCCATTTGGTATCTGACCTGTTAACTTTCACATGACATCTTAAAATCAGAGAAACTATTAGAAAAATTATATCTTAAATATGGGCCTTTGTACCTTTTATACATTCTCTACTCCAGTGGTTATTCCCTAATAATTTTTGACACTGGTGATTAAACAAAAGTAAGGTTTTACATTTTATTATTCTCTTTCTAACACAATTGATAAAATATATATCAAGGTAAAAATTAAGCATTTTTAAAGAGTCTGTAATTGTATTTATACATTAAAATAGCAACTGCATAGGATGAATAACTTCAAACAATATTTTAGTCTAATTGTTTTAAAACAAAAACAATCCATATTTTACCATTAATCCTAAATAAATTGATGTTTTTAAAAATAGAAACAATGGTACTTTTTATTGAGTGTTGATTATGACTAGAAAAATTCAGTTAATTTTTTGATATTTTCCTATGCACATCATATCTTTCTGATTAGAGTGAAAGCTCTAACCCTTCATAATTTGATTACTAAAACATCAATCATGCTATCATTTATTTCTTAATCTTCAGTTGAGGCCCCTTATAGGGCTTTAGTCAGTGTTAAAGACTCATGTCTCAAAAAAAGAAAAAAAATAAGACAAAACTTTACTTCAGGCTATTGGGAATGCTGGTGGTCCTTTGATGCTCATTTCTGAAACATAGGCAGGCATTTTCTGAGGCAGATGCTCTGTTTTGGACACAGCAAGAATTCTTCAGGCAAGTTTACCTCCCAGAACCCCAGCCTTTGCTCTCTTGTTTCTTCCCTTCTTGAGGATAAGTAACTTTCACAGGTTTTGAGTCTTCAGGATTTCTCCCTTCTCTGTAAATTGTTTGCTGTGTGTAGTAAAATCTCTAATGAACTTATTCATATGAATGCAAATTGCTAATATTTAATGTTATCATTTGCCCATTAGATGAAATCATCTGCAGCGATGGGCGTGCCAGCATCAGACCGGTGACAGCAAGGCCAAACAGTCTGCTTTATTCAACCAGCAAATGAATGACTTGAACCTTCTTGCCAGAGTAGAAGAACCAGAAAGATGAACAAGATGTTTCTTCAAATATCAAGGATCTTGCAATTAAGTAAGCAAAAACAAATGAGCTTGAGTGTCTCATCTCTTGCTGCAAGCATCAAGCTCCCCGGGGAGTGCAGAAACGCCTCCTTCAAGGATGGGTTTATTTCCATCAGAGTCCAGACACTCTGTTGACTGCAAAACTGTGGACTCCTTGGGACCTTGGTTGTCTTTTATTTTTCAATATCTAGTATGTCATATATTGTTAAAAAGTATGTGTTTACATAAATGGATATGTAAGTATATTAATTAGCTATTCAGTCATTATTTTTCCAGATGCTATCCATGGGAGGCAGTAATTGAAGTTATCTGTGGCAGAAAGAAAAGAAGAGGCTACAGAAAAAGAAAGTGGGCTAATCTGCATCCAAAGGCGAGGAAGAAACAGGGAAACGCCTCCGAGACACTGGATTTACATGACACAGCTTGAAATATCTGCTTACAAAGCCGATTTTGAAAAAGATGTTTACCCTATTACCAAAGGGTAGAAATGCTTTAGAAAAAGTTAATCCCTAAATATGTGACATAATGAGGGTTTGAAGGGGCTATGGAGCAGTCAAGCCAAATGAATAGGAGATGCTAGGAACTATAAGCTGGGGATAACTTCACATGAGAAGCTAATTCAGTAGAAGTACTTTTAGAAAAAGACAAATACTACAGTACATCATTATATGTGCAATCCCATGTGGTGAAAACAGAGTAAAATGGTGGCACCAGAAGCTGTGTGGTGGGCAAGTTCGGGAGGTAGTGCTTAATGGTACAAACTTGCAATTAGTAGATGAAAAAGTCTGAGAGATCTAACACCCAGCATGGTGATTAAGGGCAACAATAAGGTTTTAGACTTCAAAATTGCTAAGAGACTAGACTTTTGTAACAATTTTTTTTTTGTAAATTTTTTAATAACACCCACACACACAAACACACATGCATGCACGTACACACATACATACAAATAATCATTATGTGAGGTAATAGAGGTGTTCTGGCTATCATTGTAGTCATTCCTTAAACATACACAATGTTATATCTCAGTTATATATAATAATAAAAGGGTAATATGCTAATTAGATGGTATGTCCTTCTGGATGTCATTCTGGATGAAGCCGGGGCCGGAGGGAAGCCGGTGCTGGCAGCCATGGGAAGGAAGGCCTATTCTTGCACGAAATGTTGTACATCGGGCCTCTAGGATCTCAATAAAAAACTATTTTTCCTTATACTTAGGAGATGGTCAAAGAAAATATACTACTAAAGGCCAAATTTTTAGGCTTTCTGCTACAGTTCTGATGCAGGTAATTTAGAAAATTTAACTTTCTAAAAAATAGAGTCTCATCGTTTTGTTTAATTGTACTATATTCAAAATTAAAAATAAGACCTTGATATGTTGAAACCATTTTTAGTTTATACAATATTTAATTTTTTGGTGTTTTAGATATTTTTATTGGCTACAGAAAACAAATATTTTATTTTTTTGCTCAGTGGTATTGCCTGATGAAGCACGTTTTGCCTAATTGCAAATACTTGTTTCTTTGTAAACCCTATGTATACTATTTAAGTATTCAGAAGTATCTTGCCCTTGGAATTATTGTGTTTTAAAAAATAAACTCTGATTACTCTTTAGTACTTCATCAAGTAAGTTTTGAAAAAGTTTATGAACACTTATTAAATCTTAAATATTTTATTTATCTTACTTAACCTTTATTATAGCCCTTTAGGTTCAATAATTTTGTTTTTGTTATTTCTATATTATAATTTAGGAAACTGAGGCTTACTTAGAGAGTAAATCATTGAAGGTGTAGGTCATATGTAGTTCTGCAATGAAAGTCTAGGTTTAATTCAACCTCAAATTTCATCTCCTTTACCACAAGCTCCATGACTCATTTAACCTTTGAACTCTGCTCCAGTCTAATCAGCTACAATATACATGTCCATCAATTTATCTGAAGTGTGATTAATTACAGATACATGCTGGAAAAGTCAGAAAGGCATAGAGAATGAATTATAACTTTACTCAAATTGAAGCTTAGATTGGTTACCCTTTTAAATGATTTTACATCGTTTTCTGGGAATATATATTAAATATCAAAAGAACTATTATTACCACTCTACTCTTAATACTACTACTACTATGCCTACTATGACTACTGCTACCAAAATGCAGTCATCAATGTTTGGTGGTGCAATAGCATTCTCAGTTTTGGAAGTAACCAGTGAGTTAAATTTTCCAATTTTATTTAAGGAAGCTTTGAAGGCAGCAATTAATCCCCAGGGTAATAAGGAATTGAGCTGGTAGCTCTCCTTTCTTGCCTATTTATTCCCTCCCTCTCTGTAACAGGGATTACATCCCTCCTTCTCTTCACCTTAGTAGGCTCATTTCCATACAACTAAAATACTACATTCCTATGCCTCTTTTGCAACTAGGGTGGCCATGCATTTGTGAGGTATCCCAGAAGTCCTTTTAGACAGGAGAGGGCTTTGCTCATCTTCTTCTCCTCTAGGCTTAGAGCTCTAATGTGATGACTGGGGCTTTGGCAGCTACAGGATAAAGGCTTTGCAATAGTGATTTGAAGAAGCTGCTATTCTAGTCCAAGTTTGGGGAGAGACATTAACTTCTATCTTGTTTACATAAAGATTATTCTAAACTTTATTTTGTTTTGTTATATGCAAGCTGAAGCCAATCTTACCTGAAGGCTACCAATTACCTTCATATCTTGGCTTAAAAATTAGGGCAAATTAACCATGTAGCCCTACTTCCTTAAGATCTCAGTACAATTTTAGTAACACTGCCAAACTTCTTTTATGTTCTAATTGTTTTTTTCCCTAACAGTTGTCTTTTTCCACACTTTTTGAGAAGGTGAGACATGCTTTATGCTTACTTTGATATTAGAAATAAGATGATGCAAGTGAAATTGCTGTATCAATTACATGGTGTGACACCAAGTGTCTGGGTTATTATTTATAAGTACCTTTCTTACACTCTAAAGTCTGGGCATCTGACTGAGTTCTAAATTGTTCTGTCTTCTGGAAGGAAGGGGTTAGATGCACAACGTTGGAGCCAAATCTCTCCTTAACACCTTATGAATAGTGGCAAATGGCAGAACTCTAGTCAAACTATACTCAGGCTGTTATGGAAACCAGAAATCTTTTATTCCTATCAATTTTTGAGTTTCCTTAGTTATGATCTGTGTGCCAAAAGGCTCTTTAAGAGAAGCATTTCATTAATTTACAGAATAAACAAGAGCAGTGGTGCTTTAGCTAATATTTTGTGATGTGTTGAACAATAATAAAAACAAAACTTTGGCTATTTTAAAACCTATAAAGAGGAAAAAATATATATATATGGAGAGTAAGTGCTTGAATATGTGGATATGTGGCTATCCAGTGTTGAACTGTGAATGGGGAATGATGTCCAGATACCACCAAAAATAAAATAAATGAAGAATTCATGTCAAATGAGAAATTTTATTGTGATCAATTATCAAGGATGTTTCTGAATTTTTAGATTTAAATTTGAAAATATGTACATCATATAAAGACTATATCAGGTTCTAATTATTAAAGAGACTATACTACATCTTAATAACTCATTTATGTTGGCAAGTGTAAATTATTTTTAAAAATTGTTTAGATAATTTTATTATAAATTTTTCTTTAGTTATTTAGATTTTCACAGGGAATTCTGAATTATCTCAAAAAGCAAGAGAGGCAGAAGGAAAGGAAGAAAGAGGAGAAAGAGTTCCAGCTGGGAGGAAAGAAAGAACATGGAATGTGGTTTATTAGAAGACCTAAGAGAAAGAAATTACAGAAAGTTAGGGGAGAATAAAGAGAAACGGGGTTTTTATTCTGTTTGAGAATGTGTAACTGATTTCACAATTTCTAACAGATTACCATTGGAGTCACAGATAGGTGTAAGGGAGGTTGAGAACCAGAGAAATGCCTGGGAGAGCAAACATTGAATTTTCTCCACAGTCGTCATCGCTGGCCCCTTCCCTCTAGCATTAATACTTCCAGTGCTTATTGATTTACTGTGCTGGTCGTTATACCAACATTGACCTGCATTTTTCTTTCCTGGGTAAATGTTGAATTTATTTAAAAGCTGGTATGACCTGGTTACTGTAATACTGAAATATAAGGCTACTGTGTGCACTCTGGGGATACAAAGAACCCATTTATCCTCAATTCTGAATTTAAGAAGTTATCAGACTATTTTGGTGATTAATTTTATTCTCAACAAAAGTATGACACAAAGTAGAGCATTTTATAAAAACATGGACATTTGCTGTTGGAGGGTTTCAAAGAAAAGAGAAAGCACTTAAAATTTAGCAGAATTAAAACAATAACAACTTGTGACGTAGGTGGCATCTGAGATGTTTGACCTTCCTCAAGTTCCCTATGCTCAGTGATGTCAGGTTCCTTCTGTGTAATATTGAGATAATAACAGCACCTACTTCATGGGAACTATTGTTGAATGATTAAATAAAATAGAAAGAATGCAGAATTGGCCCCACTGGTGTGGCTCAGTGGTTGAGCATCGACCTATGAGCCAGGAGGTCACAGTCTGGTTCACAGTCAGTGCACATGCCCAGGTTGTGGGCTCCATCCCCAGTGGGAATTGTGCAGGATGCAGCCGATCAATGATTTTCTCTCATCTTTGATTTTTCTATTTCTCACTCCCTCTTTCTGCTTCTCTGAAATCAATAAAACGATAAAAGATGTATTTTTAAAAAAATAATGCAGAACTTTTCCCACACAAAACAAGCTTTGTGTAAATATCAGCCATTGAGTTATTGTTGTTATTAACCTTGTGAGACCCAATCAACTTTCACTTCTTTTGGCATCTAGTACATTAATAAAGAAATTACAAATAAGATTGTTAAAAAATTGAGATCTATACCTTTAACACCAAGAAATATAATATGTCTCTCTATATGAGCATACATGGAAGAAAATGTGAAGTCTTCGTGAGTGTAAAATCTAAGGTAAAAGGCCCTCCTCCCATCCCATCACAGACCTTGAGATTGCAAAAATGAACATAAATAAGAAGGTGGAGATGGGTAGGAGGCATTTCAGGTGGAAAAAATAAAAGAAGCTAAGCTGTGGAAGGTAAAAGATAGAAGGAGAGAATTGGGGAATAAGAAATTGTTTATTTTAGTTCAGTCATAGGATATACCTCAGAAAGCAAGATAGATATTTGGGGGCCTAAAAGACTCAATGTAGTAGAGAATAAGAGAGTGGTTTTCTAAGAGTCTCTACTCTCTCTCTCTCTCTCTCTCTCTCTCTCTCTCTCTCTCTCTCTCTCTGTGTGTGTGTGTGTGTGTGTGTGTGTGTGTGTGTGATGGTTATAGAATTGAAATTGTGTTTTAAAAGGATTAATTTTTGCCCCTTTGTAGTGTGGATCTTGTAGACTCAGGAGGCAGAGAAACTCTACAGATATTGAAATAAGAGTAAAATGCTACTGGGAAAACAAAGGTAGGAAATCATAAAAGAAGGACTTGTAAGTGTCTATCTATGCTACCAGGGCCTGCCTCACATTGGCCAGCAGGTGTCCTGGCCTGTCTTTTAATAGTGTAATGAGAGTCATTAGATGGAAAAAGAAAACAAAACAGAAAACAATAGCACCCTTTCATTGTCTCCTTCCTATTTCCCAGTCACCTTCACTCACTGCTTCCTCCGCAGCTCCTCCCTGCCCCAAAGGAAGCAGAATGGCTTTCTCTTTCAGACATGAGTGAGTCCAGAACCCATCCCCACACCCAAGACCACAAAAACCCCTTTCTGTGGAAATGTTCATCTCTGGTGTAGATGCCTCTGCTTCCATTCCCATAAAGCTTGACTTCATACCTTCTCCCGCCCAGCCACCCTTCTCCCTGGTTGCTCCCCTAGACTCAAAGAGCTCAGAGTACTCCTTTCATGCTTTCTGCCCTCTTGCCCAGACCCATCCTCTTCCAAGTGTTTGTTTATTTGTTTTTTTATATTTGTTCCACCCAGAGTCATTCTTTGCTCTCTTCTCTTTTCACCCTTTCCATCATCTCATCTATGCCTGTGGAGATGTGTCTATGATTCTACAATACCTGCTACAGGTGAGGGGCAAGGTACCTGTACCTTATGCATCATAGACTGGAAGTATAATTATTTTAATTGTCCAAACTACAAACCTCAGAAAAATTCCAGATACTTCGCTCCTTAATAATTCATCACTAATATGTTTCTAAATTTTGGGCTACCTGAGTTGGGAATTTTTGGAAGGGAGCAATGAATAGAAACAGGAATTTGTTGTAAACACACCCTAGAAGTTGGAAGTTTGGAAAGCTATACAACAAGTTTGGCAAGGGCAGGAGGAATTGGAACCCTCACACATTGCTGATTGGGATGTAAAATGGTGCAGCTGCTTTATTTTTTATTTTTATTTTTTAAAATATAGTTTTATTTATTTCAGAGAAGAAGGGAGATGGAGAGAGAGATAGAAACATCAATGATGAGAGAGAATCATTGATTGGCTGCCTCCTACATCCCCTCGCCCCCCACTGAGGATTGAACCAGCAACCCAGAATGTGTCCTTAACAGAATCAAACCTGGGACCCTTCAGTCCAGAGGCTGACACTCTATCAGCTAAGCAAAACCAGCCAGGGCTGGTGGAATTGCTTTATTTATTTTTTTAAATAAATCTTTATTGTTCAGTTTATTACAGATGTTCCTCTTTTTTTCCCTCCCATAGCTCCCCTCCACCTGATTCTCCTCCACCTTCACCCCATGCCCTTATCCCCTGCCACTGTCCTCATCCATAGGTGTAAGATGTTTGTCCAATCTCTTCCTGGACCCCTCACTCTTCCTTTCCCCTGAGAATTGTTAGTCCATTCTCTTTCTATCCCCTAATTCTATTATATTCACCAGTTTATTCTGTTCATCCAATTTTTTTTTATTCACTTGATTTTTAGATTCACTTGTTGATAGGTATGTATTTGTTATCACTTTGTTGTTGATAATATTTATCTTTACCTTTTTATTCTTCTTCCTCTTCTTAAAGAAAACCCTTCAGCATTTCATATAATCCTGGTTTAGTGGTGACGAACTCCTTTAGCTTTTTCTTATCTGTGAAGCTCTTTATCTGACCTTCAATTCTGAATGATAGCTTTGCTGGGTAGAGCACTGTTGGTTTTAGGTTCTTGCTATTCATCACGTTGAATATGTCCTGCCACTCCCTTCTGGCTTGCGCACAAACACTCAGGGACCAAGGTTCTATCTCCTTTAGCTACACAATTGAGAAATCAGCTGACAGTCGAAAGGGTACTCCCTTGTAGGTAACTACCTGTTTTTCTCTTGCTGCTTTCAAGATTCTCTCTTTGTCTTTTGCCCTTGGCATTTTAATTATGATGTGTCTTTGTGTGGTCCTCTTTGAATTCTTTTTGTTTGGTGTTTTGTATGCTTCTTGGACTTGTAAGTCCATTTCTTTTACCAGGTAGGGAAAGTTTTCAGTTATTATTTTTTCAAATAGGTTTTCAGTATCTTGCTCTCTCTATTCTTCTGGCACTCCCATAATTCTGATGTTGGTACGCTTGAAGTTGTCCCAGAGGCTCCTTACACTATCTGCACATTTTTGGACTCTTTTATTTTTGTTTTTCTGGTTCAGTCTTTCTTGCTTCCTCATATTTAGAAACTGCTTTAGAATTTAGTTTGGTTTTTCTTAAATTATTAAAATATACATATTACCTACTAATTATACTTCTGGGTATACACCAAAGAGAAATGAACATATTTGTTCACTCAAAAACCTGCACATGAAGGTCTAAACAGCATTTTTCATAATAGCCCAAACGTGGGAACATCAAAAATGTCCACTGACTGATGAATATATAAACAAAATACAGTAAAACCAAATGGATAGTATTCAGGAATAAGGAAGAATGAAGTACCAAAACATGTTACAACATGGATGAGCCCTGATAACATGATACGGAAGTATAAAAAGCCACATACCATATAATTCCATTTATATGAAATGTTCAAAATAGAAAAATCTATGAAGACACAACTAAGGGTATTGCTGTAAAGAACTAGGGGGCATGGAAGGGACTGCTAGTGAGTGTGGGGTTTCTTTGTGGGATGATAATTTTTTTTTTGTAAATAGATTGTGATGATGTTTGCATGACTGAATGTATTAAAAACCACTAAACTGTATAGTTTAAATGGTTGAACTTTACAGTATGTAAAACATATCAAGGAAACTGTTTTTCAAAAGTAAAAAAAACAAAACCATGTTGAAATCAATTACTTAGAAGCCTTCAATGTGCCCTGGGTTACTTAGAAGCCTTCAATGTACCCCTGACAGCCAGCCACACCTCTGCTGGGGGCATATATACTGGTCCACAAGATGAAGTCTAACTGCATTGGCTGTTACCATGCCTAACGTTCCTTCCTAATGCTTGCCACCCTTGGAGTCACACATCCTCTATCCAGCCATGCAGCCATACTTAAACTTTAACCTACTACTGCTCCACTCTATTTGATTCTCTGCCTTTTGCCATCTTTTACCCTTTGATTTTCCCACTCATAAAATACCCAACTCAGACATCCTTTAAGACTTACTTTGCATATTACCTCTACCAGTTTATCAGTTTTTATTGTTTATTGGTAAAAATGACTCTAAATAACTTTGGCAATAAAAATTTTTTGGAAGGACATGGAATGGCTCAGAGAATGATAAAATAAATGGAACTTTCAAGCCACAAAAAAAGAAAAATGCAAGCATCTAGACTGCAGGAACTCATAGATAGCTTCTTTCAGATGAGGGTCTTAGAATGAATTGGCTCTGTTTTTTTTGGATTATATGATAAGACCCTGTGGCTAATGTGAACCTGTGAGATGTGACAAGAAGTGATATTTCTAAGCTATCATGTCTAAACTAAGACAAAGAAGAGCCAGGGCAAGACCCTCCAACTGTGTGGCCATATTTTCCTGATTGTGTAGCTAAAGGAGATAGAACCTTGGTCCCTGAGTGTTTGTGCACCAAGGAAGTCCTCTCTCTCCTGTGTAGGACATGTAGTGTAGACAAGAAATATAAATTGGAGGTGACTTAGATTAATCTATTCAGACTCAAACCTTCCTCAAACTAAATCTGAGGCAATGTCACCAGCAAATTAGGAAATTGACGTTGAGCAATTGAAATGAACAGCTGCCCAATAACCCAGTGAGCCCTCCTAAACTGCGGGCAGAGCTAACATCTCCTACTCTGTGCTCCCATGCTGCTGTGGTATGTGCCTTAACCAGCACCTGTTAAATGGCCATAATTAGTTGGTTACATGCGTTTTTTCCTAGTGCCAGCTGCTGTGCTTGACACTGATGAGACAATAAGAAAATATTTGTTAAAATGAGCAAATGAGTGAAAAAAAGGAAGAAGTGAAATAAAGACAAACCTGGTTATTAGATACCTCTGTTGTAAAAGCATACTAGGGCTTTCTCTTAATGGTTTTTCCTTTTGTGTCTACTCCTGTGTTGTTTCCATCTTGGGTAAATTACAAATGCTCCAATGCAAAATGGGCGAGGTACAGTCTGCTGATCTACCTAACCCACAAGTGTGGTTTTGGTCTGTTCAATATCTTAAATGTTTTGATTTAATTACTAAATTGTTTAAAATACAAGTAATTTTACCCAAGTATTTGGAGTTCTACCTTATATAAAAAACTGGAACAGTGTGCCACAGTGAAGCACTATTTTCTTAGGGAACCAATTAGCTGGGTCTGAGGGGCTGTTTCTTCTCACATTCAGAGAAAATTCTCTTTCTGCAGTGTCCATGAGCCTGTTCAAGGTCGCTGCCAGGCTCTGGTGGGCACTTTTGTTGAGAATCCCTGTAAATTCTTGAGAAAACTATAGTGCATCTAAAAGGACTTTCCTGTGACACCAGGGCTGTGGAAACCTATGTTGCTGTGAGTTTCCCTTTTGGTTGGGAATTGATCTCTGCATTCACAGATCATGAATAAAAGTGCTTAACTTATAGAAACCATCTGGGAAAAGCATTTGTTATATATTATGCTGTAATGGTCACTGTCTTCTAAAGGTACAGGCGATTAACTTTTACTCGGTGATTTCTTCCATTTTAGGGAAACATTTTTGATTTGGTCTTGATGTAGTTTAAATGCATTGTATGAACTTTGTTTTTTTCTGTAAGAATATAATTTGGTTCATAAATTGCAGATGGTGGAATCATGCTAAATGAATATCCTCATTGCTCAGAAAATTAATTCTTTTGACAGAATCATTCACTTAAAATGAAGTGAATATTTAACTTTCTATATTAAGAGGTTTGAATGAAGTATCAAAGCCTTCATTTTCATATACTCCTTCCCTTAATAATTTCATACTTCATTTCTCTTGTATTGAAGTTAGGGATATCTGAGCCATATTTGTAAGTTCTCCTTGCCAAATATTTTCCTTTCAGTTATTCTCTATTTTTTTTTATTATTTTTTTTTTTTGGTGAGGTGTTTGTGGTTCTCCTGAATTTTCTATCAAGTGGAAATGGTCATAATCAACACAAGTTCAACAAGTGACAAAAACTATACATAATAGGGGTTAAGAGCAGGGATCCAGAGTAAGACTGACCAGGATTTAAATCCAGGCTTTCTTCTGCTATGTGACCTTGGGCTACCTGCTAAGCCTCTCTATATGAACTTCAGTTACTTCTTGGAGATAATAATGGATGTTCAAAAGAATGAGTCATTGTGTATATTGCTTAATTATTATTATTAATATGATACTCATTGCAAATTCTAAGAAAACTAAACTTGCATGTATTTCTTTATTATTTAATATCTTTTTTAAAATTTATTTTTATTGTTGACAATGTTATAGATGTCCCACATTTCCCCCACTTGCTCCCTTCCATCTGGCCCCCACCAGAACCCAGGCCTTGCCCACACTATTGTCTATGTCCATGGACTATGCATATCCTATCTAATAAAGAGGAAATATGCTAATTGACTGCCCTACCCTCAAAGAGGTAGCACCCACAGCCACAAGATGGTGGCTCACAGTCACCTCAGCCCTGCCAGGTGGCAGGCATACACCTGCCTCTAGAGTCCCCCAATTTCCTCAGCCCCCCAACCACCCAGGGCCGGCTGAAGGCATAGGTAAGCCTTGGATGGCAGCTTCCCAGCTGCCCAGGGTCGCCTGAGGCTTACACTGCCAGCAGTGGCAGTGGCAGAAGTGTGATGGGGGCATCACCTTCCCCTGAGGGATCCTGGACTGTGAGAGGGGGAAAGCCGAGCTGAGGGACCCTCTCCCCTCCAGTGCACAAATTTTCTTGTACCAAGCCTCTAGTCTATATATATGAAAGGCTAATGTGCAAAGTGTCCCTTTAGGAGTTCAATAGGGAGACCAGGAGTTTGATTGCTCACTATGATGTGCACTGACTGCCAGGGGGCAGTGTGGAATGAAGGAAGGCCCCAGCCAGCAGCTGGCAGCCAGGAAGGGAGGCCCAGGACAGTAGTCAGCAGCCAGCAGCTGGGGAAAGAAGGCCCCAGCTGGTAGCCAGAAAGCTGTGATCAGCCCTGATCATCTGCCAGGCCTAGGGACCCTACCAGTGATTGAATTTTGTGCAACGGGCCTCTAGTATGTATTTAAGTTCTTTGGTTAATCACTTCCCTCCACCCCATCTCCCTCCTTCTGAGATCTGTCCGTCTGTTCCATGCCTTCATTCCTCTGGACCTATTTTGTTCATTAGATTCCACATATAAGTGAGGTCATGTGATATTTGTCTTTCTTTGCCTAGTTTATTTTGCTTAGCATAATAATCCCCAGGTCCTTCCTTGCCATTGCAAAAGGTACAATATCCTTCTTTTTTACAGCTGCATAGTATATCATTGTGAAAATGTACCACAGCTTTTTTATCCACTCCTCTGCTGATGGGCACTCAGGCTGTTTCCAGATCTTAGCTACTGTAAATAACACTGCTACGAACAATTCTTTTTTATTGGTGTTTCAGGATTCTTAGGATATATTCCCATGGGGGAGGAATCACTGGGCTAAAAGGCAGTTCCATTTTTAATTTTTTTGAGGAAACTCCATACTGTTTTCCACAGTGCCTTCATTAGTCTGCATTTTCACTATTAGTGCACAAGGTTTTTCTTTATGAGTTTTTGTTTGGAAGACCTATCCAGTGATATCAGTGGGGTGTAAAATCCTGTACTATGACTGTATTTGCTACCAATCTCTCTAAATTCTCCAGAAGTTTTTAAATATATTTAGTTTTTCTATACTCGGTGCATATATATTTACCAGAGTTATATCCTTTTGTGGGATTGAAGGTATTTAATGACCTTCTTTGTCTATTATTATGGCCTTTGTTTTGAAATCTATTTTGTCATATACAAGTATTACTACCCCTGATGCTTTTTTGTTGTTGTCATTTTTCATTTTTATTTGCATGAAATTTTTTTTTTCTATTCTTTCACTTTCATCCTGTATGATTCTTTTTTTCTGGGGTGGGTCTCTTGTAGACAGCGTATATATGGGTCACATTTTCTTACCTATTCAGCTACATCATATCTTTTGTTTGGAATTTAGAACATGTAATACATTTACATTTAAGGTTATAATTGTTAGGCATTTATTTATTGCCATTTTCATTCTTTATGCCTGTTTTCCTCCTTTCTTTATTGTTCTTTTTATACCATTCCCTATAATATTTCTTGCAATGATAATGATAATAAAATATTTTACCCTAATTTTGTCTGGGAAGCTGTTTATTGAAAGTTAAATTTTGAATGATAGCCTTGCTGTATAGAGTAGCCTTGGTTTTAGATCATTGCTTTTCATTACTTAAACACTTCATGCCATTCCCCCCTACCATGTAGTGTTGCTCTTGAGAAATCAGCTGACAGCCTATGGGAGCTTCCCTGTAGGTCACTATCTGTCTCTTTCTTGCTGTCCTTAAGATACTGTCTTTGTCTTTAATGTTTTCATTTTAAATATGATGTGTCTTGGTATGAATCTCTTTGTGTTCATTTGGATTGGGACTTTCTGTGTTTCCTGAAATTGTCTAACATTTTTCTTCGCCAGGTTAGGAAAATCTTCTGTCATTATTTTTTAAATCAGGTTCTGTATTCCTTGATCACTTTCTTCTCCCTCTGGGACACTTATGCTGCAGATATTGTTCTGTTTCATGTTGTCCCAAAATTCTCTTAAACTCTCCTTATCCTTTTAAAGTATTTTTCCATTTGCTGCTCTGATTGTGTGTTTTTTTTTCATCTTCCAAATATCTGGTTCAATCATCTGCTTCATCAAGCCTGTTTTTAATTCCTTCCACTATATTCTTGATGTCAGAGACACTGTTCTTCATTTCTGACTTGTTCTTATTCATAGTTTACATTTACCTTTTCATGATGATATAGTTCCCATTAACTTTCTTATAATTAATATTAAGCTCCTTGTAGTACTCACTAAGTTACTTGAGCATCCTTATAATCATTAGTCTGAACTCTATTCCTGATAAATTTCTTACTTCTGTATCATTTAGTACTTTTTCTAGAGATTCCTCATTTTCTTTCATGGGGTTGTTTCTTTCTCTCCCCATTTTAGTTATATCTCTGTGCTTGTTTCTGTGATTTATATATAACTACTATGACTCCCAGTCATCACGGGTTGCCTTTTTGTAGTAAATGTGCTATGGACCCAGTGGTGTGATCTCCTTGAACTCCTGCAGTGGATGTTTTGGAAGTCTCCCTTGTATGTTTTTTGTTTGTTTGTTTTTGTGGTGTATTTTTTTTATCTCCTGTTATAACTAGGTTTTGATTGTTGTTGTCCCATTTGTGAATGGGATCTCCTCTCAGGTTGGCTGGCTATGAGTTTTAATCCTAACCCTTTCCGCTGTGTGGCTGAGCCCCAGTTTCCCCAAGCAGTGACTGTCATATTCCCCTTCACCTATGCACTCCCCTCTGCTGGTTGCTGACAGGTGCCTTAATCTTCTTAATCATTCCTCTTTGTTTGAAATACCCTGGCAAAGGCTTTTCAAGCTGCTTTTGATACCTATTACTTAACTCATTGTTTGTTTGACCTTACACAGATTTAAATCATCCCAGTCAAAGCCCCCACACCACTAATGCCCACAAAATGGAATCTAGTTTTTGTTATGTTGTTGGTGGTGGTTTACTTTATTTATTTGTTTGTTTGTTATTTGTTTATTTATTTATTTATTTATTTATTTATTTATTTCCCTATTGCCCTCCCCACCCCCCAGTACATGCCCTCATCCATCTCTTCCCCTGCCCCTCCCCACTCATTGCCCTGTATCCACTGGCTATGCCTACACACACATGCATACAAGGTTGATCTCCTACAGGCCCCGCCTATTGGATTACTTTAAAGTCTTACATGTTTGAAACCGCTCTTTTAAGTTCTCTTTCACCTACCCAGGTGTACTGATTTTGTTTGGTTTTGTCTCTGGTCACTCTATTCTCCTTTCTTCCCTTATCTTCTGCTTCTGCCATTTTCCTGGACTATAACAATTTCTTTGTTCTTCATATGTAATAGAATTCTTCTTATCCCTGAAGATCTAACTGAAATAACCCTCTCTCTAAGACTCCTCTCTGAATTGTAGATGCCATCATTTTGGGACCATGCATTTGACACTTCTATGTTCCTTATCTTTTTTTCTAGTTTCTGTTAATAGAAGCAAATTGGAGAAGTTGTCTTATTTTTCTCTCTCTTCAGAGTCTAATACTGCCTGAAACACAACAGGCACCCAATAAGTCTTTGTTGAATGGATAAAACTGAAGCTTAAAACTGAAGTCAAAACATTCCCCATCAACCTCTGAATAACTCACAGAGGACAGCAAACATTTTCTGTAAAGGCCCAGAAAATAAATATTTTCAGCCATATTCTCATATGCTGCAACTAGTCAACTCTGTTATTTTAGCATAGAAGTAGCCATAGATAATATGTAAACAAATTAGCATAGCTGTGATCCAATAAAATCTGTAAGTGAGGAGGCATGCTGGATAGGGGTTGTAGTTTGCTGACCCCTGGAGCTAAAATCTTTATAAACAAAATATAGATCTTTGTGAAGAGGGCTTGTAACTCCCTTCTGCACTTTTAACATTAGTATAGTTCTGACATATTATAGATATTCAATGAAAATTTATTATTCATTAAGGGTGAAGATTATTTAGGGCATAACACATCTTATTTATAATATATATGTTAAGATATACTGATGCCTGGAACATATTATTCCCATGCCATATTTGTGTTTCATTTACTATTTTGGGTTTGACAAATTGACAGTTTTACTTGCTAATTTCCAAAGACTCTGAAAAATAGGTGAACAATATTTATTAATTTAAAAATAAACTAAAGACCATTAACTTATGTAACTAAGTTATAGCTAATTCCAACTGACTGATACTCGTTGTCTGTAATTTGTATGACATAAATTGTATGACATGATAATAAAGTTAGTAGTCCCAGGGTTGGGAAATAGTAATTTATGTTGTCTGTCATGAGTGGGTGAAGAAGGTAGTGATAACATTCAGATTATTTACGTAGCATTCTTGATCCAAATAGTATAAAACATTTTATCTATCTAAAAGTATTTATATTTATTTTCTGTAAGTGTGTTTATGTTTGAAAAACACCAAATTATTAACTTGGATAATTTGTATAGTACAGTGATGGAATATTTTATTTTTGATTTTGGCTTTTATAGATTTTCCAAATATTCTACAATAGAAATGTGTTACTTTTGGGATTTTTGCTCCTAGTGGTATGGTGGACTAGATACCCAGAAGGACATTTATGACACAATCTAACCAAGATTTTAGATGAAAATACATCTAGTACATTTTTAATGCATTGTTGATCTCTCAGAAAAGTTAAGAAAATAAATCAATTAAACCATTTTATCTCACTAGGGCCAAAGAAGTCCTAGAAGTAATGTCAATACCACTACTGGGAAGAGGAAGATTCACTGTGGGCTGGGCTAAACCTTTGATTCCTGAATTAAGCTGGAAACTTGAAAAATGCTGTAGTGGCCCTACATTAAACCTGCAAATCTTCTCCAGATGAATGAATCCCAAATGCATGCCATTGGTATTTCTAAAGGTCAAGTTCAACAAAATGTGGGCTCACAATAGAAAGGAAATCACCAAACATGAGATGAAATAAGGCATTTTAAGTGAGAGTCAGCACACACTATGAAGGTTTAAGTCTACACCTGAAGAGTATAGAATTATAAAACATAGACTATAAAATACTGATGTAGTTTACACTTAAATAAATAAAAAGTAGACTAAAATGATCAAGAAAAGTAAGATTATCAAGAGTGACCAACCAAATTGAATTTTTAGAAATAAGAAATATAATTGTTGAAAATTAAATATAATGGGTGGATTTTATAATAGTTTAGACACTGTTAAAGTGAGAATGAGGGAACTAAAGGACAAATTCATAAAAAAAACTATTCAAATGTAATGTAGTGAGACAGAGATGCCAAATGTGAAGCATTAAGCTAGATGGAAAACAGAATAAGAAAATCTAGTATATTTTCAGTGGATGTCCCAGAAGAACAAACCAGAGATCATAGTAAAGGAGAGAAAATGTCTGAAGCTGTTCTATAGTTTATTAAGGATATGACCCTACAAATATAAAAAGCAATACATAAAATGCAGAGATAAAACAGCTAGGTAACTATAGTGAAACTACAGAACATCAGAGTCAAAAGAGACATTCTTTTTTTATATATTTTATTAATTTTTTACAGAGAGGAAGGGAGAGAAATAGAGAGCTAGAAACATTGATGAGAGACATCAATCAGCTGCCTTCCGCACATCTCCTACTGAGGATGTGCCCCCAACCAAGGTACATGCCCCAGATGGGAATTGAACCTGGGACCTTTCAGTCCACAGGCTGACGTTCTATCCACTGAGCCAAACCGGTTTCGTCATCAAAAGAGACATTCTTAAAAGTTGCTCAAGAGAAAGGGTAGATCAAATGAATGCAAATTAGAAAAGGGAGGACTGAGCAGCAACAATGGAAGCCAGAAGGTAAATAAGTATATATTTAGTTAGGAGAGAAAATGACCCTTAAACTAAAATTTTGAATCTAACAAAACTGACTTTTAACAAAAAAGGGTGAAATAAGAGCTAATTTATTTTGGGGGCAGGTTTGTTTAAAATAATATTTCTCCTTTAAATAAAACCTGTGGCTTCATTTTAGTTCAGTGTTTTCTTTGTTGAAAGTTTTATTTACAGACTCTCTGTTTCAAATAGATATAACTTACAATTTCTCCTTGTATAACAACAAAATAGCTGTGTTTTCTTAAAAATTTTATCTAAAATTTCAAATTTATTAGCCTGTAGCAATTTTTCAAAATGTTCTGTTGTGTCTTGGGATATATAGTGATGTTTCTTCTATTATGTCTGATATTATTTATGTTTTCTCTCATTTTGTTGAGGCTTTATCAACTTTTCTACAACTTTGGACATGTTGATTATATGTATGTATGTATGTGTGTATATATATATATATATATATATATATATATATATATATATATATATATATATATTCTTTTTCAGTTTGTTTCTGCCGTTAGCTTGATTCTTTCTCTTGTTTTAAAGTACTACTTTTTTTAATGCCTTGTTATAGCTGATCTAGATAGACTATGTCTTTCTGATTCTCTAACATATATTGTATAATTAAATACTTTTCAAATGGACTAGCGGCATTGCATCATCAAGCACTTTTTAGAAATGCAATTTCTTGGGACCAGCCTTCTGTTAAAATCAACATTCTGAAGGGTGGGACCAAGTAATCTGGAGCATGTCTTCACTCCTTGTGTGTGTCAACTGGGGTTGGGGCAGCACACAGTCCCCACTCGCCCATCTGCACGAGCAGCTCCTCCGGAACCTTCATGATGCAGCCTCCTCCTGAGCTGGTCTTGACCGTTAAGACATTCCAGCGTGCCAAAACTGGTTTGGCTCAGTGGATAGGGCATTGGCCTGCAGACTGAAAGGTCCCAGGTTCGATTCCGGTCAGGGGTATGTACCTTAGTTGCAGGCACATCCCCAGTGTGGAGCGTGCAGGAGGCAGCTGATCAATGTTTCTCTCTCACTGATGTTTCTAATTCTCTATCCCTCTCCTTTCCTCTCTGTAAAGAAATCAATAAAATATATTTTTAAAAAAGACCTTCTGGCCTAATTTGCATATTACCTCTTTCATATATATATATATATATATATATATATGATTTTCCTTAACTATGAAAAAGATATTTTCAAATTACAAAGAAGAAATTTCCTCATCATAATCAGGCACTATAAGTTCCTTCCAAGTAATATAAGTTCCTTCCAAGTAATATATAAAGAAGCAAAACCTTAGTTAGTTCACTGAGTTACTAAAAAAATAATTTTGACTAGGCATTAACAAAAGAAAAAAAAACCACCAGTAACATTATCTCAAGTAAATGGTTTCAGATAGTTGGAATATTCTCTGCATGGGAATATAGAGATTCTATGGATATTTATTTCAGTTATTTACAGAGTAAAATCTAAATATTTTATATAATTTTACTACCAGTATTATTGCTGTTCTTTTATAGAAAATGCATATTTTGCAATAAACTAAAGTAAAATCTTTTATTAAACTTTTGTTCACATAAATATTAATGACATATATATATATAAGTTTATGCTATACAGATTTGAATTTGTTTGCCAGGTTTTAGTATAATAAAGAGACTCCCCTTAAAACATAAGAACTAATACAACATGGGACCCTTACTACTATATACATCTGTTCTACTGAAAAACTTCCACAGTAACTAATGTAGGAATATGGTATGGAGACTAATTACAAATGCCCTAACAATATTTTTACAGATAGAATATTTTCATTGTTGAGAATACCTGCTGTAGGTCATGCTGGATGTTTAAGTACTAGCTCTGAGAGGGGCTAATGATCAGCTTCTTAAATTCTATGCAAGGTTGACAATGACAGAGAAAGAATGAAAACAGAAAGTAAAGCATGCATTTTAAAGGGAACTGAACCCAAGCAAAATGGTGTGGGATATCAAGACAAATAAATGTGAACAGTGACTATGGCGAATTTACATGTCTTCTTCATACTTTCTCCTTGTTCATCTTCGTCATCAGGCAGATGAAATGTAGTTGCAAGCTGTTCACTTATTGTGAGGTGTGTGTACACCCAGCAGTAGGTCCCATAGACTCTTTAGGCCAAGGGTTTCATGCTCCAGTGGAGACATTTTTGCCAGGTATATATTCTCAATAATATCACAGCCTACATGTTAATTAAAGGCCTATCACAATCTATGGAATTTATTTTTCTCAAGATGGATGAATGTGTTGGTTATTTTCAATACATTATAAAAAAACAAACTTGGCACTTGAGATTTTTAAAATTTCTTAAAATATAAAACAGTAGCATTTATAATGAAATAGAGATATGTGAGATAGGTTATAAATATCATTTTTAAAAGTAGAAAAATGACTAGATATCTGAAAAAAAGTCTTAGAAACTATGTTTATTTAAAAAATAAATTTAACTATTAAGTGTCTCTTTGCATTCACATATTATTTTTATAATACCATTTAAATTATTTAAAGATTCATAATAAGTAATATATGATATTTTGAATCTTACTTTCTAGCTACCTCTCAAGACTTGTTTTCTCATTTTCATAAACCTATTTTTATACCAATAAATGAAGTATAAGATAATTTTTATTTGATTAATTGAATATACTTGAGTTAAAGACAATTTAAGAGAGGGAAACAAATCTATCAAGGCTGTACATTTTCAATCTCCATAAATAAATTATCAAGAAACAGCTTCACTTGTGTTCACTTAGGTTTTTTGAAGACTTGACATTGTTCAAAATGTTGAATACATAGTGATGTATATGATATGGCTACTACCTTTGTGAATTTCATAGTCTAAGGAGGAGACAAATGTATCATCGTAATAACAAAAAATTAATAGCAACCTAGTCTAATGGAGAAATGTCTGCTTTCCATTTAGTCTAGTGAGCAGCAGGTAAAAAGGTTGGTTGATTTATTTGCTTACTCTACAAAAAATACCACATTGCTATGTGCCTACTCAACACAGGTTTCACGTCTAGAATGGGTTTGTGCAGTTGCAGATGGGAACATTAAGACACCTATAGGTTTGTAGAAGGGAATTTGTTTTTAGCATCACTAATAGGCAAACAACCTCACCTGCACTTTGTTCAGTGGATATAAAACATTTTATGTCAAATAGCCATATGCAATTTATTAATATTTTCCTGAATACTCAAAATGTAAGAGGAGTGTAAGTAAATGACTCATTCTTTACCATACAACATATAATAAATCCTTCTATTTTAGATTGATTAGGACATAAAGTCATGTGTTTCTTTGTCATTTTAAAAAATGTGTTGTGGATAACAAAATTAAGTCCAGGTGAAAGAAAATAAATAACTTAGAAGACTTATTATTTTGTTCCAATTTGGTTTTACTAAAATAGTATTGTTTTATGGGCATTATTTTGTTTAGCTTCATATACAATAAATGAAAAGGTTGATCATTGTTTTTGGTATGCACATGAACAAAAAGAGGTACTAATAAAAACATTTTAGTTCATTGGAAATATAAACTGTGAAAAACAACATGTGAAAAGATTAAATAATATTCTATGTAAGCAGAATTACTCTTTCTTATCATGTTATGACATAAGAAAGAAAAAAATGTTTTGATTTAAAAATCTGTCAGCTATCATGTAATTTAATATGTAGTGACATATACTGCTAAAAGGTCTATATTAACATTAAAGACTCAAACTCCAGTGATTAATATTAAAGTGATGACAGAATGAGAGTGCCTAATTTTAATCCACTGTTTATCTATGTGGATAATTTATAGATCACTCGACATGTTTTAATAGCAGACATAAAAGATATCCTGCAATACCCACTTTCTTTCAAGATCTGACATTTTGCAGTTGCAAATACAAAGAAATACCAAGGGTTGCCTTCATTAGATAAGTATACAAATAGCTATTATCTCATACACAGTTTATTACAAGTGATCTATTAATAACAAAACTGCTCCAAAGACACAGGGTCTCTTAATATTCTAGTTGAATATCAAGGGGTTGGCTTAAAATGAGGGCAGAAACACAGAGTGGACAGCACATTGGTTTGCCTGCCAAATATAGTTTTAGCATCATAAACTTCAGACTGACATCTGCACAAAGCTTTCTTCACTCAAACACTGCCAAGTAAGGGCGTTATTCACTGATTGGCTGATAGTCACCATGACAACTGATGTCACAATTAGACAAGTATAATCCCACTTTCAAACATGCACATAATTCATTAATTCAGCAGGACTTTGTTGATGATATATTATGAAGGAAACATTTAATAGTATTCAGAGGCTAGATATATTTGCCTCTTATCTAGGGTAAAATAAATTATAAGAAGTGATTAGAACAACTATTTAATTAGACTAAAGGAAGTTTGATAAGCAACTCAGTGAATTTAAGTGTTTTTATAATTTTGTAGGTGTCTCATTCTGTAAACTGAATGACTATTGAGTTAACCTTCTTCAAGTTATATTCCTAGGGGCCCCTTCACAATATAGGTCAGAAAGAATGGGAATCTGATTTTCTACATATTAAACTAGATGATACAAGATTTCCTTGTTACTCGAGAGGAAATAATTGTACTCAATGTTGAATGATTTTTAATTTAACAGATATTTATCCATAAAGACTACTATGAAAATTACAAAAGGATTCATTTACTTTTCCTTATTCACCTATATAGAAACTATATTTATCAGACTTATTTTCTAAGAAAAAATAGTCAGAATCTAAATATTAATAAAAATAGTCTAATATCTAGTAAGTAAACTTTGTATATCAACTTTTACTAAATTTTATTCATCCAATCTTATCAGCCAAATTCTGAAAACAAAACATTGAATTTTTTTTCATTTCTCTATTTTGTGATCCAAAGGGTGTAAAATCTTATAAACGCTTATGTGCTTCTGTTTGTTTGTAGGAATGTACAGTGAAAGGTGTGGGAAGGCTAGACACAAAATGTTATCATAGTTTACTTCAGAGATGTTGGTTAGTGGATGGTGAAGAAGTAATTTTTCTTTATATATTGTTTATAATTAATTCCAGTAAGGTTTAATTTTAAAGTTTAAGTACAAAATCATCAATAAAGTGCTAAAAATTATTGTGATATTATAAAACAAAGTAGGGAACCAAAGTATTATGTTTAATACTAGAGGGCCAGTGCAAGAATTTGTGCATAAGTGGATTCTTGCTGGCCCAGTCCCAATCTGCAGATCAGGAGGAGAGGAGATAGTGGGAGGTTGGTCGGCAGGCCTGCAACAATTGGGGCCCTATCAGTGCTTGGCCAGCTGGGGGAAGGAGCTGTTGGTGATTGGCCAGTGGGCCACACTCTTGATTGGGGTAGGGAGGCCGATTGGGGGCAGAGCCAGCCATAGGGAGGGGCTGTCTCTGCCTCCAAATGGGACTGGGGGAGAAGCCAAGGGAGGTGAGCCAGCCAGCCTCAGCTCTAATTGTGTGGGGTGGCCGATCAGGGGCAGAGCTGGCTGCGGGGAGGAGCTTTGGGCTGATCAGTGTTGTAGGGGCAGATTGGGGGTGGGGACGGCTGGCCCACTTCTCACAGGGCTGGCCCCACCCCCAAATGGGTTGGGGGGACTGACCTGGGGCCAGAAGCCTGGGGCAGGAGCCAGGCGAGGGTTCATGGGTGGTTGGCCAGCCAGCCCTGCCCCTATTCAGAATGGGGGGGCAAACTGGGATTGAAGCTGGCTGGGGGGGATGGGCCATGAGCTTATTGGGGTGGTGGGGGCCCATCGGGGTTGGTGACAGCCTAGGGAAGGGTAGTCGGTGGGCACGCACCTTATTGGGGTGAGGGGGCAATTATGGGTGGGACTGGTTGGGGGGAGGGGCTTTGAATTATCAGGGCAGGTGGAGGAAGTGTGGTGGGGGGGTGTTGGCTGCCTGCCCCACCACAGATCAGGGTGGGAGAGGCTGATAAGGGCCCAATGGGGTTGGTTCTCTGGCCACAGAGAGCATCATAGCGACTGGTTGTTTTGGTTTTTAGGCGTTCTGGTCTCCAGCTTTTTATATATATAGATGATCTCATTTTATTCTGTATGTTCCATATATATCATTACTCGTGTGTGTGTGTGTGTGTGTGTGTGTGTGTGTGTGTGTATGGTGTTTACATGTGTATAAAATTGAAGAAGAGACTAGAAGAACACACACTAAATTGTTACTGTTGATAATCCCTGGATAGAGGAATTATTTTTTATTTTCTTCCTTTTACTTATTTGTATTATTTACATTGAGAATAATTTAATTCTTTTACTAAGAAGTAGGATGTTATAATCAATAACAATAAGTGAATGAAACATTTATTTACTTCTACATGCAGTACTCATTGTTAGGAACCAAAGGAGACGCAAAGAAGAAAGAGTCTCTGTCTTCAAGATCATTACAATTTAATGCAGAAACACATATGAGTAAGAAAAATTATAACATAAGAAGTATAATTGATGATTTTCAGCAGTTCAGAATAATCATATATCTTTTTTAAAGACATGCATTTGCCATACTAATACTACTGTTTTAAAGACTAAATTATTTGATCAATGTATAATCTGAATATTTTAAAATTAACTATCAAAATTGAATTTGTTTAGGCAATAACAAAAGAAAAGCATTTCAAAACCACTTAAAGTAGGAAAAAAATTTTAAAAATACATTATTAAGATCATATACCATGACCAAGTGGGATTTATTCCAGGGATGCAAGATTGATACAATATGTGCAAATCAATAAATGTGATACATCACAAAAACAAACTGGAAGATAAAAATAACATCACCATATAAATTGATGCAGAAAAAAATATTCAACAAAATCCAACACCATTTTTGATAAAAACTCTCAGCAAAGTGGGAATAGAAGGGAGCATATCTCAACATGAGAAGGGCCGTATAGGACAAACTTATAGTCAACATCATACTCAATGGACAAAAACTAAAACCATTTCTCCTAAGAACAGGAATAAGACAGGGATTCCCACTTTCACCATTCTTGTTCAACATAGTACAGAAAGTCCTATCTACAGCCAGCAGATAAGAAGAGAAATAAAAGGCATCCAAATTGGAAAGGTGGAGGTAAAACTATAATGCATAGATGACATAATGTTATCCATAGAAAACACAAAAGACTCCACCAAAAAACTATAGATTTAATAGATGAATTTGCCATGTAGTAGGATAAAAAAATTAATCAATGACATTTTATACACCAATAATGAACTCTCAGAAAGAGAAACTAAATAACAATCCCATTTACAATTGCAGCAAAAAATTAAGATACTTAGGAATAAACTTTCCCAAGGAGGTAAAAAACTTAACTTAGAAAACTACAGGACATTGAAAAAAGATATAGAGGAAGGTAAAAACAAGTGGAAGAAAATACCGTGTTTATGGTATTTTCAAATATTTATGGTATTTTATTAATCAAAATTAATAATGAATCAACATCATTAAAATGTCCAGGCTGCCCAAAGCAATCTATAGATTCAATGCAATCCTTATTAAAATACCAATGGCATATTTCACAGATATAGAATAAATACTCCAAAAATGTATATGAACCATAAAAGACCCCAAATAGCTGCAGCAATCTTGAAAAAGAAGAGTAAGTTTGGAGGGATCATAATGCTAGATATCAAGTTATACTATAAAGCCATCATAATTAAAACAGCCTGGTATTGGCATAAGGGCAGAAAAATAGGTCAATGGAATAGAACAGAAACCCCAGAAATTGACCCAAGCCATTATGCTCAATTAATATTTGACAAAGGAGGCAAGAACAAACAATGGAGTCAAGACAGTCTCTTCAATAAATGCTTCTTGGAAAACTGGACAGGTACATGCAAAAAAGTGAAACTAGACAGCCATTTTACACCATATGCAAGATAAACTCAAAATGGATAAAAGACCTAAATGTAAGCTGTGTTACCATAAAAATCTTAGGAGAAACCATAGATAACAAAATCTTAGACATCTCTCGTAGCAATATTTTGGGATATCTATTCCTAGAGCCAAGGAAACTAATGAGAAAAATAAACAAAAGGGACTACATCAAAATAAAAAGCTTCTGCACAGCAAAAGAAACCATTAACAAATTAAAAAGAGAACTCACTGCGTGGGAGAATATATTTGCCAATGATAACATCGATAAGGGGTTAATTTCCAAAATATATAGGGAACTCATACAACTTAACAAAAGGAAGATAAACAATCAAATTAAAAAATGGGTAGAGGTCCTAACTAGATACTTCTCTAATATGGACATAAGAAGGCCAAGAGGCATATGAAAAATGCTCAAAGTCACTAAGCATTCAAGAGATGCAAATGAAAACAATAATGAGATATCACCTCACACCTGTCAGAATGACTATCATCAACAAGTGACAAGTGCTGGTGAGGATGTGGAGAAAAGGGAGCCCTCGTGCACTGCTGGTGGGAATGCAGATCGGTGCAGCCACTATGAAAAACAGTATGGGTTTTTCTCAAAAATTAAAAATGGAACCGTTTGACTCAGTGATCACACTTCCAGGAACATATCCCAAGAAACAATAAACACCAGTTAGAAAGGATATATGCACCCCTATGTTCATAGCAGCACAGTTTACAATAGCTAAGATCTGTAAACAACCCAAGTACTCTTCAGCAGCTGACTTGGGTAAAAACTATGGTACATTTACACAATGGGATACTATGCAGCTGTAAAAAAGAAAGAACTCTTACCATTTGCAACAGCCTGGATGGACCTGGAGAGTATTATGCTAATTGAAATAAGCTAGTCAAAGAAAGATAAATGTTACATGATCTCACTCATATGTGGAATCCAATAAACAAAATAAACTGATAAATAAAATAGATCCAGAGACATAAAACCATGAAACTGATTAATGAATTTCTTTTAAAAAATATGTTTTATTGATTTTTTACAGAGAGGAAAGGAGAATGATAGAGAGTTAGAAACATCGATGAGAGAGATATCAATCAGCTGCCTTCTGCACGCCCCCTACTGGGGATGTGCCCCCAACACAGGTACATGCCCTTGACTGGAATCAAACTTGGGACCTTTCAGTCCGAAGACGGATGCTCTATCCACTGAGCCAAACCGGTTTCGGCTGATTAATGAATTTGATTGAGAAGGTGGAGGTAGACAGGGGAACTTTATGCATATATAGCTCGAGGACACAGACAATAGTGTGGCAAAGGGTTGGAAGGGGCAGATTCATGGAGGAGGGGTTCAATGGGGAAAAAATACAAAAAAAATTCAAAGGGGACATCTCCTATACTTTCAACAATAAAGATAAATTAAAAAAAATAAAATGAGCCCTTTAGAAGGATTGAAAAAAATAAATTGTAATTTAAACCATTTCTTAAAACAACAAAAAAAGACTGTCTAAATGGGCCAAATCTAGAAAGATTCAAGGACAAAATATTTTATCTTAGTTTTTGAATCTGGATATAACTCAAAGATTCATTTTTAACTTTTTTTCATATGTCTCTTGGCCATTTGTATGTCCTCTTTGCAGAAATGTATTGTCAGGTTCTTTGCCTACTGTTTAATTGAATTGTTTGTCTTCTTGGTGTTGAATTGTGTAAATTCTTTATACATTTTGGATATTAACCCCTTATTAATGTATGATTGGTGAATATGTTCTCTCATACAGTGGGTCCCTTTTCATTTTGTTGATGGTTTCTTTTGCTGTGCAAAAACTTTTTATTTTGACATAGTCCCATTTGTTTATTTTCTTTTTGGTTTCCGTTGTCCCAGGACAGTGATCGGCAAACTGCAGCTTGAGAGCCACATGCAGCTTGAAAGCCGAGGTTTTTACAGCACTGTTGACTAGTGAGTTTGCCGACCACTGGGATAGGGGCTTAATTACAAGGAACAATACAGCCAGCAATTATTGGAATGGAGGTCAGTGGTCGGCAAACCCATTAGTCAATAGAGAGGCAAACCCTGGCTCTCGAGCCACATGTGGCTCATGAGCTGCAGTTTGCCGACCACTGCCCTAGGAAATGCATCTGTAAATATCTTGGTATAAGAGATATCTGATATTTTGCTGCCTATGTTTTCTTCTAGTTTTTTTTTTATAGTTTCATGACTTATATTTAAGTCTTTTATCCATTTTGAGTTTACTTTTGTATATGGTGTAAGTTAGTGATCTACTTTGTTTCTTTTCTTCTTCTTCTTTTTTTTTCTTGGCATATATTTGTCCAATTTTCCCAACAATATTTATTGAAGAGCTTGTCTTTGCTCCATTGTATGTTCTTGGCTCCTTTGTCAAATATTAATTGAGCATAATGGCTTGGGTCGATTTCTGGGGTCTATGGTCTATTTCTTTGACCTATATGCCTGTTCTTGTGCCAGCACAAGGCTGTTTTAATTACAGGGTTTTGTAGTATAGTTTTGTTTGTTTGTTTGTTTGTTTGTTTGTTTTTGTTGTGTTTTTTAAAATTGGGATTGTGGTTCCTCCAACTTTGTTCTTCCTCAAGATTGCTGAGGTTATTTGGTGTGTTTTTGGTTCTATATACATTTTGGAGTATTTGTTCTAGATCTGTGAAATATTCCATTGGTAATTTAATAGGAATTGCATTGAATCTATAGATTGCTCTGGGTAGTGTGGACATTTTAATTATCTTAATCATTCTAATCCATGAACATGGTATATGCTACCACTTGTTTTTATCTTCCTCTATTTCTTTTTTCTATGTCCTATAGTTGTCTGAGTACCAGTCTTTCATCTCCTTGGTTAAGTTTATTCCTAGGTCTCTTTCTGTTTTGCTTTGTTACTCTTTCTAATAATTCAATACAATTGCCAATGATTTCTGTATATTAATTTTATATCCTTCTACTTTGCCAAATTCATTTATTAAATCTTGATTTTTTTTGTGTGGAGTCTTTAGGGTTTTCTATGTACAATATCATGTCATCTGTGAATAATGAGGGCACTGGTGTTTAATCCCACTGTATCTTCCAAGAAGCCATGCCAAATACATCTTCAAGGGTTTACCCGAGGGAAACAAGAGAAAGCCATTTATCTACTGGCTCCCATATCCCATTGGTCAAGAGTTGCCAAGTGGATGCTCACTATGTTGCACATTAGATTTGGCAGCAAAATTTTTTCTGAAGGTATCACAGAGTCCCTGGATTCTTTGATGCAAAGTACTGTCAGGTATGAAACTAGTTACTTCAGCCTTGACTGTAGTAAAAGGTATGTGTAGAAGATATGGTTGGAGGACAATGAGAGACAAAGCCAATCGCAATACCATGCTTTGCACTTTTGTCAGATCTGGCCACAGGACATCTGACTCAGGCTCAGCCATTCTTAAAATCTCTGTCCTACCTGAACTTGTATACAAATAGAATACTAGGATAAAGAAGCTCTCAATCACTTGTATTGCTAAAATCAAAAAATGTAAATATAAAACTTCCAATGGCCTTTTTATATGCTTTAGGAAGATTCTGTGCCTTTTTGATGCAACCAAACAAAGACAGAGGTAAGCAAAACCATGGCATCTGGATTCCTGCAAACCTCTGTTGATATTCTAAGCTATCCCAGTATCCTTCCTAGCTATGAGAACCAACAAATGCCAACTTCAATTGGTTATTTGTTTAGCCCTGGCTAGTTAGCTCAGTTGGTTAGAGTGCCTTCCTGATATGCCAAGGTTGCAGCTTTGGTCTCTGGTTAGGGCACATAAATCAACCAATGAATGCATAAATAAGTAGAACAACAAATCTAAATAAGTAGAACAACAAATCTTTTCTGTCTCCTCTATCCCTGAATTAAAACAAAACAAAACAAAACAAACAAAAAACCCACCTGATTTGAGTTGGTTTTCAAACTCTTTCATCAGCTTAGTCACCAATTCATCCTCTGGTACAGGGTATATGTCCTAGTGGATTGGCTTTCTCTCTGTCTGTCTCTCTCCCTTTCGTTAAATAGATACCATTTATTCCTAGCCTCTATTATATATATATTAGAGGCCTGGTGCATGAATTCATGCACGTGTGCAGTCCCACAGGGGTTGAAGTGGGGAGCTTGGATGTGATTGGCCCTCCTGGTGGGTAGTGGAACATCTTGCTGGCCCAGAATCTGGATCTATACAGCTAACATTCCTGCTGATTGTCAGAAGCCACCTGGTGGCATCCTTTAAATATCATTTCTTCCTTGTGGAACGTCTAGGGAGGGGAAGTGGCCACAGTATATGAGACCGACTTCCTGGAGTCTGGTGGTGCTATTGGGATCCTGTCGGCAGCACTAGTCTGTCGGTGCTTGGCCCTTTCTTTGGAGATTGACCTACAGGAGTACTGAGGGAGTAAGTGGCTGCCACTGGGCTGGTAGGCTGCCAGGATGAGTCGTCAGCTGAGAAGTGCTCCTATTGTGGGAGCACACTGACCATCAGGGGGCAGCTCCTGCATTGAGTGTCTGCCTCTGGTGGTCAGTAAATGTCTTAGCGACTGGTCATTTGGTCTTTCGGTTGCTTAGGCTTATATGTATTAGTGTGTGTGTGTGTGTCTGTCTGTGTGTGTGTATATATTACTTAAAAAACCTGATTAATGTAAGTTTTATTTCTAAAGAAACTTTCATGCATACTTATATCACTTTTTCAATCTCCCCAAGGCAACAACTTCCAGTTCTTGCTATTTATTTTTGTATTTACCTCTGAGTGTCTAAAACATAAGCATATAATTTTACCTCTTGACCTATAATTTCACTCTAGATCATAGTTATTTTTGAAACATCCACTGTTACTTTGGTTTTTTATTTTTCATTTTTAAGTAATTTTTTTTTTAATTTCTGGAAGTTCAGATTCTTCTTTTGTCCATTGGGTTCTGTGATTTCATAATGATGTGTTATGGTGTGCTTATATTTCATACATTCTGCTGAAAACGTAATAGGCTTTAAAAATTTAGAATCTCACAATGTTTATTTCTATAAAGGCCATTTGAGTATTGAACTTCCTGAAAGATCATTTAATTATCTTATCCTTTCCCTTTCAATGTCCAGCTCAATGACTTTTCACATTAATTTCAGAGGCAATTTTTCAATTTCCGAGGGGTTTTTGTCAATTGTATAATCTAGACCTACTGAGATTTTTATTTATTCTACCTTATTTTAATTTCTAAGACATTTTTTTGTTCTCTAAATTTCTTTCTTTATTTTATGGATTTATTGCTATCTTCTCTGTAGAGTCTAGTGACCTATAAATATTTTAAGTTTTTGTGTTAACTGCTTCCAACAATTTGCTTATATCTGTTTGCATGTTTGGGCTGTTGTCCTTCATGTTGGAGGCTTTGCTAAGTGAGAGATCTGGCAATATTTGCCTGTCTGCTCATATTTTAAGAGTGAGAGGCCAAAAAGTTGATTGAAAGTTCTGTGTACATGAAGTCATCTTCTGACATCATATCTTGCTGTGGAGTGGTACAGCTTAGCTGGTTTACTGAATAAACCCCAGTGTAATTGTTCTTAGGGCTTTGCTCTTGGACTAGTAAGATTCACTGGAGAATAATCTTCTATCTCCATCTTGTAAAGTTTAGGCTGGGCAAATGGAGGCTTCAGACATGGAGAGTAGTTAGTCTCAACATTTATAGATGTAGAAATCCTTAATTTCTTCATTTTTAATGCAGAATCCTATTTTCTACTGTGCAAAGATCCCTTCGTTTTATAGTGTCCTTTTTGAGGAAATTCCAAATTATGTATAGTTTTAGGCATGACTAGCTGCTGCTGACCACAAAAATGGAATGGGTCTCTTTATTCCTGCCATGGAATAGGCACACAAATCCAAATAGAGGTTTTTCTGTTGGATGCTGAGCTCTCAACTAGTGACACAGGATATGGAGTTCTTGGGGTCTAATTTGCTAATGATGTTGGACAGGTCTAATTGTTCTTTGGTGTGAATATTTTCTCTCGTTTTCACTGTGGGGCCATTTACAGTGTTACAAATTTTTATACCTACACTGGAAGCCTGGTGCATAAAATTCATGCAGGGGAGAAAGGTCTGCTCAGCCCAGCCTGCACCCTCTCCAATCTGGGACCCCTTGAGGGATGTCTGACTGCCAGTTTAGGGATTGGGCCAAAACTGGCAATTGGACAACCCTCTCAAAATCCAGGACTGCTGGCTCCTAACCGCTTACCTGCCTACCTGCCTACCTGATCACCCCCTAACCACTCCCCTGCTGGCTAGTTGACACCTAACTGCTCCCCTGCTAACACAATCACCCCCAACTTCCCTCCCCTGCAGGCCTGGTCACCCCCAACTGCCCTCCCCTCCAGCCTGATCACCTCTAATTGCCCTCGCCTGCAGGCCTTGTCCACCTCCACTGCCCTCCCCTGCAGGCCTGGTTTCCCCAACTACCCTCCACTGCCAGCCTGATTGCCCACACCTTCCCCCCTCCCTGCTGGCTATCTTGTGGTGACCATCTTGTGGCAATGTGGGGGCAGCCATCTTGTGAGTATGTCATGTGATGCCACCTAGGCTTTTATTATATAGGATGATACCATTGATTTAAAAATTACACTATGCCTAAAGACATTTTATTATCAATAAAAATTGATTAAATTAATTAAAAATAAATTCTCAGATATTTGTTTTCAGAGAATTTTGTGATTTTTTTATGGGAAAATCATTATAAAGGATTGCAAATCCAAAATTTTTTGTAAGTTTACAATATCAAAATGGAATAGTCGCTATAAATATTTTATGACTTTTCTCCCTTTAGGTAAGTTACTTAGAAGTAGTTACCTTTTTGCAATTAGTAAATACTTTCTATATAATAAAAGCCTAAGTGACCATTGTGGCAGAATGACCAGAACAACCCCGTAGTATGATGCTCAATGACCACCAGGGGACAGACGCTCAATGCAGGAGCTGCCCCCTTGTGGTCAGTGCACTCCCACAGGGGGAGTGCCACATGGTTGCTGAGTGCAACAGCAGTCGAGAGAGTCTCTTCTGCCTTCGTGGCAGCACTAAGGAGCAGCAAGAGAAGGGTTGTAGGGAACGAGGGGTCCTGGACTGCAAGAGGGATGTCCCCTGAGGGGTCCCAGACTGTGAGAGGGTGCAGGCCAGGCTGAGGTACCTCCTCCGGTGCATGAATTTCTTGCACCAGGCCTCTAGTTGTGTAATAATGGAGAAACAAAACTTTTACTCTGAACATATAGTCAACACTCTGCTTATTTGGTTTGTGGTGTCTTCTTAAATATTGCCTCAAAAATATTGTCAGTTCTCTGTATATTTCTTTTGTCACCTTGTTTAAGCCCATGACTACTTAGGGCTAATAGTTTCTGAGGCAACAGTCAGAAAAATAGCCCTCCAGCTCATCTTTTTTACTTTTTTCTCTTATGAAACATTTATATTCCAGTTCTTAGACATCATGTAAAAGATGATACCGGCCATTTTCTTGATGTATTCTACTCTGTTGTAGGAATCAATTGAACAGTAATCCTTATTTTACTTTCTTGCATTTTGCCTCAACTGGAGTTTACTTGCACAAACAGTAGTTTCTATTGAACCTTGCTGATTCAATAGCAAGAAAAGCAGAACAAAACAAAAATACCTCTTCTGCTTGCTAACTGGATTAAGTTGAACTAATTACTAATTTTCTCTGTCTCAGTCTTAAATAGAAAATTAATACCTGATCTTTCCTACCTCACAAGGTTCTTATAAGACTCAAATGAAGTAATTATGTATGTGGTAGCACTTTATAAATTGAAAAGCATATTTTAATGTAAGGCTGATGTTCAAATGCATAAACAAATTTTTTTGTGTCAGGTCACCCTTGCCTGCAGCAGTTTATTAATTCCCACAAAAGCAAATGCTTACATGGAATAATATTCATTCTCACCAGAAATGAAAGAAATGCTCTTGAAAGCAACAAAGAGATACCCTTTTTACTTATTAAAAAATAATGTTTAAAAAATAAGGTTACTTCATGCCAGTGAGACTAGGTTGAAATCAGAACTCATTCAATGCAAGTAAGATAACAGTAATACTTTTGTCAAAAAAATTGGCAATAAGTCTATTGAGTCTTACCTCTCATTCAATACCTTTTATCCACTTTACTTACTCAGAATCATTATAAGTGCTTCTCAAAACAATTATTTACAATACCAACAATGAAAACAACTAAATGACCAACAATAGGAGACTGGTTCAGCAAATTTTATTATGTTGATACAGTGGATAACCACACAATGATGCCATTATTTTATGCTTTCAGAAATTTTCAACAAGTTGGGGAAATAGCTTTGATATATATTATTGGCTGTTATACATTATGTATAGACATAATATGTGTGTGTTTACGTGATAAATTAAATGAAAATAGCGGGATTAATATTTATATAAGGCATAATTTCAAAAGATTTAAATGTGTCACAACCCCACCCCAAACCTCACCCAGAACCAGCACACATAAAAATATTAATAAGTATTTTCTCTGGATATTGGCATCATGGGAGCTGTATTTGCTATTTCTTGTGTGTTTAGATTTTCTGTATTAAGCATGTATTTTCTTGTAATCAGAAATTTAGAAATAGTCATCAAGGTCATGAAAGTAATCATGGTAAAACAGTATTGCTTTATGTCTTAAATTTTTGCCTTACTTAAGAAAGTAAAGATTTTTGTAATGTAGATACATCCAACTGGCTTCTACCCAATTGGCTCTATTCTTTTTGTCCATCATTCAACACCTTCAGATAGCATGCAGAATTTTCTTACTGGTATTGAGCAATAGTCCACAGAATCTTGTTTTCATGAAAGTCTTGAGAAATGCCATATTTAAGAGTTAAGTCTGGTGAACTTCCTGGTTATATATCTTTGCATGTAATTCACATTGCTGAGGACACAATCAAACAGCAAGCTATGGGAAGCACTATGCTTTCATGTCTTCCCAGGGAGGAGGTTTACCAAATAGAAGGGTGTTTTTAGAGTAAGCTGTCCATCTCAGTCCTACCAAATCATTCCTCAGGGAACAACACCTGCCGGCTACATAGTTGATATGACATTAAAGAAAGAGTGGGAGACTCTAATCTAATTGTGATGTATATAAACTAGTATCTAAACTAGCACTAAATTCTTCATGATATGCATTGTTTGTTAGTCTCATAATTTCACTGAATTCAGCACTATGTATTTTAGTTTTTCTATTCTAGGCTTGAAGCAGAATAGAAATGTATCTGCATGTCTTCCAGAAATAGAATTACATTTAAATTATTTTATTGTCTATTTTGTAGAATATACACATTCAAAAAATAGTGATCATTCTGAGAATCTCTTTAAGAAACCTGTTCAAGTAATAAAATAGTTATAAGAAGTCTAGAAAGAATAACTGTGACATCTCACTTGGTGCTATCAATCAACATCTACTCTATGCCAACCCTAACACTGGAAAATGGCCACATCTGGCAGGAGCACCCTCCAGCTCTTCTCATTCCTGAAGCTCAGGTAAATATTTCAACATACAGTGTCTTTGCCAACGAAGAAAATGGCATGGATCAAAGAGTAAGTTCAGCTCCCAAACTATGGAGATGTAATAAGGAAGGAAGTGGTCAAGCAGATTCAAGATCAGAGCGGGGGTAGAGTGGTACCAGGGAAACATCTCCCTTGGATGAACAAAGGCAGATCATTAGGAAAGCGATTTAATGAAGAAATCCCAATGTGAAGTGTACTTGTATCTATGGTAATCAGAGAAGATGCACATGGGAGGAAAGAACAGTATACATACCTGGGGCCATAACTGGAACTGATAGCTCATCTATTGTAGCTTTCAGAACTGGGAGGATGGATATATGAAATATCTGCAGGAAGAATCTTAGGTGGTGAAGCGGGAGGACAGGGAGAAATTGTGTAATTTTCTAAGTGAATATAGAATGTAAACGAAAACCCTTTCTATGCTATTGCAGTAAGTTTTGTTACAAATGTTTAAAGTAGGTGTTGCAAACCCAAAGCTCAATGAAGGCCAGGCAGGGATGGAAACAAGAGATGCAGGCTGGTGTATGAGAACAACGCACTGTGGGAACGCCGGGAATGGGAAGATAATGTGTTCCCTGGTTGGGCAGTCGTTACTTGGCTGGAAACTGTCCATATGCCGAATCTTCAGCCTCACCTGATCTTTGACGAAAGCTGGACAGAAGGAAGGTATATAAAATTTACTGATATTTAGGACAGTGTATTGTGGGCCACAGTACGTAACTTTTGACTTAAAAATGAAATAAGACATTTCTGAATAACATTTTAGTCGTTTAAAAATGGGGTAAGTGTCCATAAAATGTTGTTAAATAATAAAAAAACAACACCATTTGCAGATGTCCCCGCATCTCCAGTGCCTGCACCGCCCCCAGCTCGCCGAGTCCAGCCGAAGGGGAAGGATGTAAGTACAGAGGTCTCTGTACCATGTACATGGCTCCTACAAAGCCGACTGCCTGCCAACCACGGGGTGAAACAACTGGCTACCAAAACCGCTGCAGGAGTGCGCCCTGGAGGGGTGAAGGAACCTCATCGCCACTGGCCTGGCACACAGCACTCTGTGAACTTAGGCCTTCTCAGAAGTCCTGGGACTTCTGACTAGCAGACTTCCCTCCCCACACCTGGTGCGAGAGCTGCTTAGGCTTCAGAACAGACCTGGGCCCTGACCGGTTTGGCTCAGTGGAGAGAGCCACCGCCTGCAAAAGGAAAGCTCCCAGGTTTGATTTTGATCAAGGGCATGTACCTAGGTTACCTTGGTTGTGGGCACATCCCCAGTAGGAGGTGTGCAGTAAGCAGCTGATCAATGTTTCTAATTCTCTATCCTTCTCCCTTCCTCTCTGTAAAAAAATCAAAAGAGAAAAAAAAAAAAGAGAAAGAAAGAACAGACCTGCACTCCCAGATGGTGGCTACCGGTGCTTTGCAGGAGGCAGGAGGCCTGTCTGATTGGCCTTTCTGAAGACACCCACCTGGGTCTCTCCATGCCAAACATGTAACAACTATGCCAAACATCAGCTAGCATGCCACATACGTGAAGTGCCTGTTTAAGAATCCCTAAGATGTGAAACATTCCATTCTTAAAATATAACAAGTTGAAAAGAAGACAGGAATCAGGTATTGGCAGTTTTTCCATTTTTCATTTGTATGTGAATTTTTAAAATGTAAATACAGGATGTAAAGCATTAATGGAAGCCAAATATTTCAGTGAGCAAGTTTCAGAAGTTCAACTGTATAACAGTACTAGAGGCCTGATGCACCAAATTTGTGTAAGACTAGGCCTTTGCAGCCCAGACTGCCTCAGCCCTTGCAGCCCCAGCTTCGTCCGAAAGGTTGTCTGGATGGTCATTCCACTGTTTGGCCATTCGGTCGATTTGCATATTACACTTTTATTATTATAGATAAATAAACTGTTAAATTTCTCTGGATAATGTCAGCATTTGAATTTTTTTTTAAAACAAGTAAATTTCCTATTGATGGCTGCTAAATGGTGTTTGTAGCGTTTTATCATACAGTAGATTCCGTCCATTCCCTATACTTTTCTGAGTTGCCCTACATGCAAATACATGTTTTTAATGTTGTCTGTCTTCTGTGCTGTTTTCTGTAAGTTTGCTATTAAAATACATTGAACTATTTAAAAAAAACATTTGCAATTCAAATTATGTTTAATTACTGCATCTTGTAAAAAGCCAATATATGTGATTATGGGAAATGCAGAACACGTTATTTTTAAAGGTTTAGATTTTTCATGCCTACATAGATGTGTGCTGTTTGCTTTTTCTCATCACATGTTACTTGTGATTATCAAATTTCATTGATTTTAAGATACATTTCTTCTACCTTTCTCAAAATTGAGATTAAGCTCACAATTACAATTCACATTGGTACATAAAATAATGGTGCATTATGCAATCAATGAATCTTAATGAAATATTTAATGAAATATTTAATATTTCATGAAATATTTAAAAATTTTAAAGAAAAAAATTTAAAAGAAAATTTATTTCATTTCATTTTTTTGATATCTGATGTTTGAAGAAAATAATCTGGCGGTAATATTTCCTAGAATTTATCTGTTTATTAAGAAAAACATAAAAATATTCAGATAGAAACTGAAAAAGTCAGGTATCTTCTTAGTAGAAATAATGGTACATTTCTGTATATTGGAAAGCACCTGAGTTATTTCACTTTTCATTTTAATGGCTGAAGTATCAAGCATCAATAGTCCACATCTTCATAGGACCTGAACAATGTCAGGAGCAGATTTGGGTATATACAAAAAATCTTGTTTATAAAGAAGTTGTGGCCCAAACTGATAGAGACTAATTGTCAGAACCTGTAATGGCCCCAGAAAGCACAAAGACTACATTGCATGTCTCGGATCAGAGCTGCCATGGGCGCCACCTGGCTCACATCAGGGAGCCGGGCAGCTCTGCTTAGCACTCACTGACACATCCACAAGGCCAGGGCCATATTGTCCAATGAAATAATGAGTAGTTCCTAGGAAATATTTAATGAGTGATTTTTCCCCCTCTTATGTGCATTATGGCCTAGACCCTAAAGAATTTTCTCATAAAAGTGTATTACATTCTCTTTTCTTCATTAATACCTACAGTGTATGCACTATTGATATCAGGGGAGGTCAGGACAAATCTGCAGTCAGGTATATTGCACAAGGCATCACAACAGGCAATATTAAAATACAACACACCCAAATCTAGTGATGTGATGTATTTTTTTATGCTATAGAGGATGAAATTATAGAATCTCCCATAATTCTCACATATTATTTCTCCTCCTAAATCATTATAATCACCAGACCCATCTCATGCCTCAAATCTCTAAATGATAATGGAAGCAGAATCACAGTATAATCAAGGAAGCTCTCAAGATTCATTTTCAGAAAAATACGATGCTCACCCTCACTAAGTAGAATTCTTCATTAATTAATGCTGTCATGGATAGCATTGTGTTACCCACTAACAAAAATCTTAATTTATGGCACCATAAAAATCAGAATCTGTGGAAAGTGTATGAATAGTCATATTATAGTCAAACAGGAACAATGGTCTGGAGAGACTCTCAAAAATTCCTCAGTTCACTTCTTTTTTTTCTTTTTCTTGAAAAATGTACTTTCTTCTGTGAACTGAGTGCATGCACTGAATTTTGTCCTCCAGGCTTTCTCCAAATGGAAGGGGTTGATGGAAGGGACACATCCTCTAGACTCCACGAGAGCTGTGTTGTGTGTTGTTGCTCACCTTTTCTATCCTCTGCATTCCCCACACTATTGTGCAGGCTCTTATAAGCTCACTCCCCAAATTTTGGCTTGAAAATCAGTGCAACTTTCTTATATGATGCTTCTAAATTATTTCTAGAACAAACACAAGACTCAAAAGTTTAAAAGAGTAGTTCATGGTCATGTTAGGCACAAAAAGTGTATATTAGTGAGTTAAGTTAGTGAATTTGTAAACACAAATGCATACTTATTTGACAGAAAATAAAGTAAAAGTCCTATTGACTGTCACTCCACCCCATAAACTCTTCCTTCTGTATAGGCATTACTTTCAATCATGTGTACAGTAGTGACTATCCAATACATACATGCACATGTAGATATATGTACATACCAGTCTATAATCTGTTTTCTTTGTAACCAATGTGATATCTTTCTAAGACAATGGTTAGAGATTTGTTTCCTGAATTGCAATGGTTCCATAGTATTCTGTATTATTTATCAGATTTCCTGATGACGGTCTTAAAAATTGATTCCAATGATGCACTGTTGTAAACAGTGTTCTACTGAACAACTTGTAATTAAAATGTGTCTGCATTTTTTGTTGGGAAATGAGTTTATTCTTATTTCCATCCTATCTTCATCAGAACTACCTTCCTTCCTACATATACTGTATAATTTCTATATGACCTTGTTGAAATTTTCTCCCAGTTGCTCAAAAAACCCAATCATTTAGAGTGACAAAGAGTTTTAATTTTGGAATTAGATATATGTGTGTGGTTGAATCCCAGATCAGCTACTTACTACCAATGCTTCTTAAGCCTTGATATCTCAAACCCCAAGTTGTCGAAGGATAAGAGAATGAAAGCCATAAGAAGCATTTAGTTTAGTGCCTGACACAGAAATTCTATGCCTCGAAGATGCTGGTATTGTCAGTCTAATGCCTACTACAATATGATAATACCATCCTAGAGCAGCAGTAGAGAACAAAGTACAGCCATTCTTTTGTGATGGAATAGGAATCAACCTCTCAGCCAATATTACCAAAGAATAACATACAACCAGCTCAGTTCATATGGCGATATCTTATGTTAGGAGACTAGTAAATATGATTACAAAATGAGTAAATTTTACATATATAATTTCCCCGATTTATTAACTTTTACACAAATTTATGATCCAGGTCACTGAGGACTTGAATTCATGCCTGTCTAACATTGAAGCCACTGTTCCAAATTAAAATGTAAACCGGTGCCCTTCCATCTATCTAAGTTGGTTGAGCATTATTACATGGACTAAAAGGTTGCCAGTTCTATCCTCAGTCAGGGCACATAGCCAGGTTGCCGGTACAGTCCCAAGTTGGGGTAAGTATGGGAAGCAAACTATGGATATTTCTCTCTCACATCACTGTTTTTCTCTCTCTTTCCTTAAAAATGAATAAAAACCATATTTTAAAAATAAAAATGCAAATCTGTTTTTTTTCCTTGTCTAGTTTAAAAAGAATACCTTACATTTAAAAGTCACAAATATCACCATTCAAGTTGGTGGTGTGGGTAAACAGTACTAAAAACCTATTTGGAAAAATAATGACAGAAAACTTACTTTACCTGGTGAAAGAAATAGACATACAAGTCCAGGAAACAGAGAGTCCCAAACAAGATGAACCCAAAGAAGCTCATCATAATTAAAATGCCAATGCTTAAAGATAAAGAGAGATTTATAAAAGCAGCAAAAGGAAAGTAGTTACTTATAAGGGAGCGCCCATACAATGCCAACTGACTTATTTCTCAACAGGAATTTTGCAGGCCAGAAGGGAGTGGCAAGAAACACTCAAAGTGATGAAGCAAGGACCTACAATCAAGATTACTCTACCCACGAAAGCTATCAGTTAGAATTTAAGGTCAGAAAAAGAGCTTCCAAGACAAGAAAAAGATAAAAGAGTTCATCACCACCAAATTAGCACTACCTGAAATTTGAAGGGTATTCTTTAGGAACAGAAAAAGGAAAAGGAAGAGGAAGAGGAAGGGGAAGGGGAAGGAGAAGAAGAAGAAGAAGAAGAAGAAGAAGAAGAAGAAGAAGGAGGAGGAGGAGGAGGAGGAGGAGGAGGAGGAGGAGGAGGAGGAGGAGGAGGAGGAGGGAAAAGAAGAAAAAGAAAAGGTAAAAAAACGTGAGCAATAAAATAGCAATAAATACATACTTATCAATAATTGAGTCTAAAAATAAAAATAAACAGACAAGCAGATCAGAAACAGATTTGTAGATACAGAGAACATTTTGACAGTTGCCAGATCAGAGAGGGTTTGGAGTATGAGTGAAAAAGGTGAATGGACTTAGAAGTACAAATTAATAGTTAAAATGTAGTTATGGGGGTATAAAGTACAGCATAGAAAATATAGTCAATAGTATATGAGATTTTTCAGGATGATAACTTAATAAATTTTATAATGTCTAATCACTGGGTGTACACCTGAATCTAATCTAATATTGTATGTCAACAGTATTTGAAAAAATAATATAAAAATAAAATAATAAAAGTTGCTAAGAGCATACATTTCTCATCACAAGAAAAAACTGTATGATGACAGATGTTAATTAGACTTATTTTGGTGATCATTTAAAAATATATTCACAGCCCTGACTGGTTTGGCTCAGTGGATAGAGCATTCGTCTGTGGACTGAAGGGTCCAAGGTTCGATTCTAGTCAAGGGCAGTTATCTTGGTTGCAGGCACATACCCAGTAGGGAGTGTGCAGGAGTCAGCTGATCAATGTTTCTCTCTCATCGATGTTTCTAACTATCTCTTTCCCTTCCTAAAAAAACAATAAAATATATTATATATATATTCACAATAATTATGCTGAATTCCTGAAACAAATATAATGTTAAATATTAATTATCTTATGTAATAAAAGAGTAATATGCAAATGGACTGTACCCCTGATACACCAACAAGCCACACCCACCCAGCCAATCAGGAGCAAGTATGCAAATTAACCCAGCTACAATGGCTATGGCCACAGAGAAAGCAGGAGGGAGGCTTGAGTTGCCCTGGCAATGGAGGAAGCCAAGCTTTTCACACACCTTGGCCAGCCCAGGCCTTTGCTTAAGGCTATAAAGTTTTAATTATAGAAGATAAATAAATTTCACCAGAAATGCTGCCGCCACTGAGCGAGCAGAAGGCTTGGCTCTGCTCCAGGCTACAAAGTTTCAGTTGTAGAAGATAAATAAATTCCAGGTACTAGGGCTTGGTCACTGAGGGGCATGGCTAGTCTGCAAACCACCACAGGTCCCTCACCCAGGCCACCCAACACTTCAAGGGAACACCTACCATGATTAGGGACATATTCAGGGCAAACCAGCTTGTCCCCCACCCATGTACCAAGCCTCTAACCTAATAAAAGAGTAATATGCAGATTGACCATCACTCCAACATACAAGATGACTGCCCCCATGTGGTCAAAGATCATACCTTCATGTGGACACAAGATGGTCTATAGGGGAGGGCAGTTGAGAGGGACCCAGGATTGCAGAGAAGGGCAGCTGTGGGGAGGACCAGGAGAGGGCAATTAGGGGTGACTAGGCCTGAAGGGGAGGGAAATTAGGGGTAACCAGGCTCACAGGGGTAGGCAGTTAGGGGCAAACAGGGGAGCTGTTAGGCATCAATCAGGCTGGCAGGAGTGTGGTTAGGGGGTGATCAGGCTGGCAGGCAGAATTGGTTAGGGGCAATCAAGAAGGCAGGCAGGTGAGCAGTTGGGAGCCAGCAGTCCTGAATTGTGAGAGGGATATCCGACTGCTTGGGCAGTCAGACATCCCTTGAGGAGTCCCAGATTACAGAGGATGCAGGTTGGGCTGAAAGACATAGCCTCTCCATGCACAAATTTTGTGCACTGGGCCTCTAGTGTATCAATAAGAAATAACTAATGGAGAATAAAAAATAAAAATTGCAAATATTATATTCACAAAAAAGTAGAATGATTATTGTGCTTTTATCCATGGCTACTGAGATATTGTTTATATACCATACAATTCACTCATTTGATAACTATGTTTTATATAAAATTTCTTGTTGAATAGGCTATTAACTTAATAGTAATACTTTCTTTAATACATGTTTACCAATAGCCTATTCTGTGGCAGGTGCTGCTCCAAGTGCTGTGGGTAAGACTTAGTGATATAAATTTGGGCTCTTTAACCTAACATTTTAGGTTAGAAATTCTTTGTTGTGGGGTCTGCCCTATGTATTGTAGGAGGAGCAATATCCCTGGACTCCCCTAGGATACGCCAATAGACCCTGCTCCCCCAGTTGGGATAACCAATGATGCATCCAGACATTTCCAAATTTCCCCTGAGGGGCAAAATTATCCCTATTGAGAATCACTGCTTTCAACCAGTCACACTCCACCTATAGTCAGAGAGGCATGGCAATGACCACATGTTCAGTACCTTGTTTGATATAAATGTATGTAGACACTGAGTGGCCAGATTATTATAATCTCTGAACACATAATAATCTGGCCAATCAGTATGTCTGTGTATATATATTAGAGGCCCAGTGCATGAATTCGTGCATGGGTGGGGTTCGGCCAGCCTGGCCAGCAGAAGGACATGGGTGGTTGGCTGACCTGGCTGCTGGTCAAACTCTTGGTTGAAAGGACAATTTGCATATTAGCCTTCTATTAAATAGAATATATACTGAGTGGCCAGATTAATATGCATTCAGAGAGCATAATAATCTGGCCACTCAGTGTATGTTTACTTAAATATATTTTCTTATACCCACCACAGCACCAAATGCAATCAGGCACCAGTATTTGACTACTTATATATTTGTTAACTCAAATTACATTTAAAGAATATATATTTTTATTGATTTCAGAGAGGAAGGGAGTGGAGGAGAGAAATAGAAACATCAATGATGGGAGATAATCATTGATCAGCTGCCTCCTGCACAGCCCCCAATGGGATCAAGCCTGCAACCTGACCATGTGCCCTGACTGGGAATTGAACCTTGACATGCTAGTTCATAGGTCTCATAGGTCAATGTTCAACCACTGGGCCACACAGCCAGGCTCAAATGACTTAGATTTTATACTCCATTCTTTATAAAATGGTTAAATTATTGCTTTATTGCACAACACAGGGAATATGTATTCTGATATTCAAAACCCATGATAATCTCAGAAGTGAGAAAAAGTAAGTTTATATATATATATATATATATATATATATATATATATATATATATATATATAGTTTGTGTGTTTATCAACTTACAGCTTAAATATTTGTATTGGAATGTGACTACAGAGCTTCCTTATTCAGTATTCATGCAAAAGAAACGACAAATGACTCAAACAATCCCCCAAAGCTACTTGGTTGGGGGCAATGTTCATGTCCATATGCTAGATGACACTGATTAATAGCCATCAGCTGGCCTTGTTAGACAGGATAACATTTAAGGGTGTTGTGTGGTTTGGCCATGTCATTCCTCATTCCAGTTTCCTGACTGACACTGTTCACTTATATGCATGTGCAGTCTGTCTTCACAGCCCTCTTCTCTCCTTACTGGCCATACTCATGCTCATCTTTCTTTTCTGACTGTGCTAAAAGGAGTAGAAAGTGGCCAGAAATGGTTGCTAATTTCCTTTGAAACTCAAGACAATGGTAAAGGCCACAGATGTAAACTCTCTTTAAAATGTGGCAAAGGAAAGCTCCTCATTATCAATTCCCTGGACATGCCCTGCTGGTATTTTATGATATACAACTGGTCGAGTGCTCAGATTATCATGCACTGGGGGCACAGGATTTCCATTTGACATTCCTGATAATAAATCCTATCTAGAAATTACACAAGAACTGTGATGAGACCCGATCACCTACTAGCTATTTGCCTAAATATTGCATTAGTGTGGTGTAAATCAATAAATGGTGATTAATGAGGTTACATTTTATGTGTTAATTCAGTGGTGTTCAGAGACATAAACTTTAGTTGCTTATTCTATTTAAAATAAAAACAGAAGAATCCAAGATGGCGGCATAGGTAAACACCTACACTGCTGCCTCACACAACAATTTCAAAACTACAACTAAAAGACAGAACGGGCATCATCCAGAACCACAGGAAAGCTGGCTGAGTGGAAGTTCTACAGCTAGAAGGAAAGAGAGGGGCTCACAGAAACCCAGAGGAGCTGCAGAAAGCTGAGGTATGGAGACATGCACGCTGAGAGAGTGTGTGCCAGAGTAGCTGGCTGGCTTTCTCTGGCAGGATGGAAACGGAGACCCCTAATGGCATTAAACCCCTTATCTTACGACACTAAACCCCAGATCCAGCCAAAACTCATACGGGGGGAGTTTGGACTGTGAAAAGGGAGAGGTGCATGGAAATTTAGGCAAAAGATCAGAGGACTGGTGGCACGTACGGCACTGTGCAGAGGACATTCTGCTGATTGTGCCGCTGGCTTTCGTGAGTGGGTGGGAGACAGACCCTTCCAACTGTGCCACTTCTGACTCCACTAAGCCCATGTTTCGGGCGAAACCCTGGAGACCTAGACTTATGTGGTCCTGGTGCGCAGGGGAGCTGGAAAGGCAGCAGTCTAGAGGCACTGCGGGTGCACACACAAGGACTGCTCCAGCAATTACCCAGTCACGTGAGACTCAGGGGCTGTGGAGGGCAGGGCCGCCTGGAAGGCAAGGTGGTCCCTTTAAACCCTGAGACTCCACCCATCCCAAGCTCAACAGAGGCTTCTGCGGTTTTGCAAGTCTGGTAACATAAGGCTGAATTCAACACAGAAGTTTCCCCAGCATAGTGAAAATGCCGAAACAAGGGAAGGGATCACAAACAAAAGAAATGGAGGAAAAAAAACAAAAAACGACTGGATAGAGAGTTCAAGAATAAGGTTTTTCAAGAATATGCTAGAAAAGTTGGATAAATTTATCAAGTCCCGAGAGGAGATGCAAAAGGACCAACTAGAGATGCAAAAAATCCAACTAGAGATGATGGATAAATTTAGCGAGTCCCAAGAGGAGATGAAAAAGGACCAACTAGAGACACTGTCTGAAATAAAAAAATATTATACAGAGCCCTAACAGCAGACTAGAGGAAGGCAAGAATCAAGTCAAAAATTTGAAATATAAAGAACCAGAAAACACTCAACTGGAAAAGCAAGAAGAGAAAAGAATCCAAAAATGTGAAGATAATGTAAGGAGCCTCTGGGACAGCTTCATGCATACCAACATCACAATTGTGGGGTTGCCAGAAGAAGAGAGAGAGCAAGATACTGAAAACCTATTTAAAGAAATAATGACTGAAAACTTCCCACATCTGGTACAAGAAATAGACTTACAAGTCCAGGAAGAACACAGAACCCCATATAAAAGGAATCCAAAGAGAGCCACACCAAGACACATCATAATTAAAATACCAAGAGCAAAAGACAAAGAGAGAATATTAAAAGCAGCAAGAGAATAACAGTTAATTGTCGGAAACCAAATATTGTTCTCACTAAATGGATGTAAACAGGAAGCCAGAAGGCTGGTCAACCTTAATTGCTCTGAAAGGTCAGAGCTAATTATTCACTGTTTAGTTGAAACATTATTGGTTGAAGCAACCTCTATGTTTGTTTCTTGTTAATTTCTGTTTTTGTTTTTTCCTGCCTAAAGGCTAGGGGTGTGTCCCAAAGCCTTAATAAAAGGGAGAAAAAGGCCAGAGCAAGTGGCAGTCCTTTCCACTAGAGGAAGGCTCCCGCCTGGCCCCCCAATATCGCCAAATTAATGCTTTCTAATCTCTCATTTCGTTTGCGTGCGGCCTCCTTCAGAACCCGAACCCTGACCCGGGAACCCTGAACCACGCGGGACGTGGAAAGAGGTTCCCACAGTTAATTACCTACAAGGGAGCACCCATAAGACTGTCAGCTGATTTCTCAACAGAAACGATGCAGGCCAGACAGGAGTGGCAAGAAATATTCAACGTAATGACTAGCAAGAACCTACAACGAAGAATAATCTATCCATCAAAGCTGTCATTCAGAATTGAAGGGCAGATAAAGAACTTCACAGAGAACAAAAAGCTAAAGGAGTTCATCAACTCCAAACCAGTATTATATGAAATGCTGAAAGGTACTCTTTTAGAAGAGGAAGAAAAAAAAGGTAAAAGATAAAAAATTATGAACAATAAATACATATCTATCAACAAGTGAATCTAAAAATCAAGTGAATTAAAAATTTTATCAACAGAATAAACTGGTGAATATAATAGAATCAGGAGCACAGAAAGGGAGTGGACTGATAATTCTCATGGGGAAGGGGGTGAGGGGTGTACAGGGAGAGACTGGACAAAAATCATACACCTATGGATGAGATCAATGGGAGGGAGGTAAAGGCAGAGGGAAGGGTGGGAGCTGGGTGGAGGGGTGCTATGGAGGGGAAAAAAGAGAAACAAATGTAATAATCTGAATAATACAGATTTAATTTAAAAAAATAAAAAAATAAAATAAAAACAGAGATGGAGATTATTTATTTGTCTTTTCTTTACTAATATTTTCTTCTATGACTTGTCTAGTTGTCTGTGTTTTATTCTTTAGCAAACCAAAAAGAAAAGAAAAAACACTTGAAAATGATTATTAAAAGGTAGAAATGTGCCATATTAAGATCATGGCAGGTGCTCCACTGCCATCAGATAAGCAATGGTACAATAAGAGTGTATGGCTTTACGGAGTGCTTCTCACATACGGGGCCCTGTGCAAGGAGCTTGATGTGCACTGTGCTTCAAATTCTCTCAGCAGCCACATGAGACCTTGTGAAGGGAGAAGAACAACAACCACAAGACAACACCTCAGTGTGTAAGAATAGCTAAACTAAAAAAGACAACGATGGCTATTGTCCATAGACTGTGGAACCACTAGAATTCTCCATGCTGTTATTGGGAGAGTAAATTATCATAATCACCTTGGTAAGTTGTCTGGCAGATCTACTGAAGTTGAGTGTACACGTACTCTATGACCCAGCATTGCTATTCTTAAGTGTATGCCCAACATGAATGATTCAAATATTTACTAAAGACTTGCACAAGAATATCTATAGCAAAATGTCAAAGTATCCCTAAAAAAGAAAGAAAACAAATACTTTTCAAAAATAGGGTAGATAAGAAATTGTGGTATAGTTACAGAAAAGAATACTATGTCACAATGATAATAAAAAATCGATAGCTACATGCACTAAGGATGATCTTTCCAAACATAATATTGAGAGAAAAAAAATTGACAAAGGAGTCCATATTATATATCAAATAGGTAAAAAATAGGTAACACTGACCTAGGATGCTAGAAGTCATGAGAGTGGGTAAGTTTGGTGAGATGGTGCTGACTGAAAGCAGTAGGAAAGGACTTAGGAGTGCTTGTGTTTTAATGTGGGAGCTGGTACAGGCTTATATTCATTTTGTAAAAATTCATTGTGCTCTGTGAATTCTCCATGCTGTTATTGTGAGAGTAAATTATCATAATCACCTTGGTAAGTTGTCTGGCAGATCTACTGAAGTTGAGTGTACACGTGCACCTTCCTGTGTGTGTGCTGCTTCAGTAAAATAGTTCACTAAGATACTTTGAAGGATCATAGTCTAATATCCTCCCCAGTTTCTAAGTGCACACATGGAGGGTTGATGAAGTTAACTTGGCTAAGGTCACAAAGGAAGAATCTGTTTCTAGGCACTTTGACCCCAAATGCCTTGGTCTTCCTTGCCATCTGGACAGTGGCTGGAGACATTGCATTTTGCTGCTCTCCTTGGTGCTTATCACTTGCTCTGAATATCCAGAGTGGAGGGAATGGTGAGAATCAAGTAGGTTCTTAAGGACCTACCTCTTAGGCCAGGCCTTGAGTTTTCTCACTTGGTGAGATCTGACTCTGATCATAGGGACCACATACCGGAAGTAACACATGCCACTGACTTTTCCATTGGTAAAGGATATGTCCAATTTCAGGCATTTCCCTTCAAGTGTGATCCAGGGGTGAAATGTAAAGGGAAGACCTACATGCAGATGTCATTGAATATCCTGGAATTTGGAATAAAAATACACATGAGAAGAGCTCCTGGGAGATATGCAGAACAGAAAACGGGGGAGGGACTCAGAGAAGAGCATCAACAGTGAGAAGGAAGCAGATAAGGGGGTCCTTGCTCTTTCAGATGGAGGGCACTGGTGAGGGCATTGTCACGGGAGCCAGGATAATGCTCCTTCAATTGAACACTGAAGCTGTCAGTGGGAATTCCACTGACTGCTTTTATGGAATGGTCATTGGGTGATGGTGCTCAGCAATAGCATGTACCAGTGTGCAAACAGAAGGCATTTTTGAAACTATCCTTAGGAATTCCTATCTAAGGTGGAACCCAAGAACCTGAACGTGTTTAATAACCAAACTTAGCTCTAAGGCACCAATGGCACTTAGGGAAAAACTGTTGAGGGGAATTGCTATTTGAAGAAAAATGCCTACAGTGAGTTATCCAGCTGGTTCCAGGCACTTGAGGTAAAAGGGCAAGAGTAAAATAAAATGGCAGAGAGAGTTAATTCATTTCTCAAGCAACCCTTTTGTAGGTTAAATTTTAATTTAGTTTTAAATTGCTTTACAAACATTACTCTGATTAAAATATAATAAAATCAAGAACAAAAGAAAGAGTAAAATAAATCCCCAGTAATCCGAAGTATGCAAACCAAATTCATTTCTTAAGTACACTCTTACACACACATACACATAATTTCTTAAACCCTCCAGGCTTTCTAAAATTTTTAGCATGATGGATATCCTGAAGTTAATTGAAGAAATAATTTAAAATGTGTGTTGATATATTCCGGGAGTTGAAAAAAGATATAACACCAGTGGCTTAGAATTTCAAAGCATGACATAGGATTATACTGCTTACACTGTATTCATATGCCAGGAGAAAGTACCATTTTCCCCAAGACACTGCTGATTTTTGCATGATTATTTCTGCAACCTAGAAAAGTAGTATTTAATTCAAAATGTTATTTAACTTTATTTTTTATGATTATTATCTAAAAATTATGTTGTAATGTAGTTTAGAGAATTCTGCCTCTTCTGACCAAAGTTACTAGGAAAGTTGTATATCTGCAAGAAATGTAGCTTGAGTTACTAGCATACATAATGGGGCAAAAGTTGGTTTATAGTTGTGAATATGCAAAACACAGTTTATTCTTGCATTATAATTTATTGATTATTGTAGTATTTTCCAGATGAATAACTATAAACCTACTTTTGCCCCACCCTGTAATTGTTAATGGTGTCTTACATTACATAACTAGAGAATGTTCTACTTTTACAAATTATTTACAAGGAAACTTTTATATTATATATGAACAGGTGTTCAGATATAATAACATGAATAGTGTGATACAGATTTAATTTTTAGAAATTTGTTGCTTAGATTTTAGGGTTCCTTAAAAAATCTCGACTGTGAGCTTCTACTTCTGAGTAGAACATTGCAGATTACTGTATTCTCACTGACAATCTGACAAAGCTGAGTAGCTGTGGAGTTTTATTTTTATAGGCACCAGAAAGGAGCAGAAGTCAGGTAGACAGCAATGCAGCAGAGAGGAGAACCTGAGGGGTGAGCTCCTAAGTGGATGAGCAGCTATTTTTCTGGAGTTGGTTGTCACATAGGCACACATGGTGCAAGCAGAACTCTGAGAAAGGAGAAAAAGCAACATTTTAGTGGTACAATGATGTCAGAATAAAACATTTGAAGATTTGAGGAATTTCAAATAGCTCATTTCTGCATGAATTGATTAATGTAAGGCTATATGAAAGGCTAAAGAAATAAACAAAAAATTCTGAAAAGATGAATGAAAAATTCCACAAACTTGCATATTTAGGAAACAAAAATCTGGGAAGCAGGGCAAAGAGGAATCCAGCAATAAATAAACCCTTAAAGGAGGGATGGGTCAGCTGAGGGCTTCAGCTGATGTTCCCAGGCACCTTATGATTTCAGGTGCAGCCTAAGCTAAGTATGCAGAAAGGGACTCCAGCAGGACGAGAAACTGCATGCGTTTTGGATGTTTCTGTGGAACTGACACATAACATTGGAAACTCAGAGGCCTCTAACATGTGGCCTTCATAACCATTTACTACATTTTGAAGCAGCATACAATAAAAAGTAAAAGAGCTAAGCTGAAAGTGTTTAAGGGCAGAACTGAAACTTCCACAGAGATAGACTGAGTTGTCAAAATCGACAGTCCAGCTCCAATGCGCAGAATCCCTGGGCCTATTCAGCTGGTTAGGCCCTCACACATCTGCCTAAGCAGAGAAAAGAGTCTTCTTTTGTGGAAGTTAACATTTGAAATTTCTAGAGTTTATTGTTGTTATTTTTAATCATCACCTAAGAATATTTTTCCAAATGATAGTTTAGCACTAAAAATAAATTATCTGAATTTAGAAACCCAATAGAAGGATTTAACTAGAGGACTGGTAAACCAAAACAGGTTAATTACCAAGACAGTTTTATTTAGTTCAAAATAAAGCATAGCAAAAAAAAGTAAAGAAATAAAAATAAAAAGGATGGAGGGGAAAGAGAGAGAAAGAGAGAGAGAAACCAATGTGAGAGAGACATATTGATGAGTTGCCTCTCACACTCACCCCAACCAGGCCAGGGATCCAACCTGGAACTTAAGTATATGTCCTTGACCAGGAATTAAAACAGCAACCTTTCAGTGTGAGGGTCTATACTCCAAACACTGAGCCACTTGGGTGAGAGCATCTCTGGAATTTTTTATACAGTGTCTTACATATAATAAGAAATGATTGTGCACAAGAAGCAGAATGACTATAATCAATAATCAAGAGCAAAAACAGATAATAGAAGCAAACCCATAGATAATATAGATGCTAACATAAGCTGACTAAGTATTAAAATAGGTGTGAATAATGTTCTCAAGGAAATAGAGAAAAAATGGATAAAATATAAGAAGGAGAATTTCAAGATACATATTTGAATCTATAAAAAATTATTCCAGTCCTAACTGGTTTGTCTCAGTGGATAGAGCATTGGCCTGTGGACTGAAAGATTCCAGGTTCTATTCTGGTGGAGGGCATGTACCTTGGTTGCGGGCACATCCCCAGTGGGAGGTATGCAGGAGGCAGCTGATCAATGTTTCTCTCTCATCAATGTTTCTAACTCTCTATCACTCTCCCTTCCTCTCTGTAAAAAAATCAGTAAAATATATTTTAAAAATTATTCCAAAGGATAATCTAGCACTAAAAATAAATTATCTGAATTTAGAAACCCAATGAAAGGATTTAACATAGAGGACTGGTAAACCAAGACAAATTATTTAACAAGACAGCTTTATTTAGTTCAAAGTGAAGCATAGCATATATATGAAGGAAGAAAGAAAAATAATAAAGATGGAAAGAACATAAAAGAGTACAAGAGACATGTGCGACAGTCACTAGTTATGTCGTATGTGGAACTGGAGTCCTGCCAGGAAGGAGAAAGACTATGGAAAAGTTCTCAGACAAAAGATATCAAGGTAAATACTCAAGAAGCTTCGAGAACCCCATAAAGATTTTTTCAAACTCCAACAGATTATGAAAATAGAAAGGGACATACTCTAGCCAGCTTTGTATATTGTGACATTGTGGGGAGGTGAGTGCAGTAAAGATACTTAATAAATCTTTGTTGAAATAATTACTCTCCAGTGTAGCTTCTTATACCACCATTATTTTTGCAAGTATTTCTGTAGAAATTTTACATGATTAAGCTTGTGAATCCATTATCTTCTAGAATTGTGGAATGTTCTTATGAAAAAAGACTTTAGAAATCCTATAGTAAATAGTTTTAAATTGAACTTTGCTGGTTTTTAGAGCTTTGATTTTGTTCCATTAAAAAGAGTCATGATAGAAAAGAAAGAGACTGGGCAGGAGAGCTCAGGGTACCCAGCCTGCTTTATACAAAGTCACCTGCTTTTATCTGTTTCACTTTTTGCACTTACATTTCATTTCTAAAAGTTCTTCAGATTAAAAAAAAAAAGGTGTGGAATCATGAATCTATTGCACACCCCTCCACCATACACACTTTATATAACAGACAATATAATTGAGGCCTGGAGACACAATGTAACCTTCTCAAGGTTACATTGCTAATTAATAGTAGAACAGGAACCAGATTAAATATCTCCTGAATTCTGGTTCATGGCCTTTTCTAATACATCACACTGCTCTCCTCATCTAAGAATTTATGCAAAAAAGGATAAAAGATATCTTTTGCAACACAATCATTAAGAATATGGTACTTTCTACCAGGATACCTGACTATTTGCTCTGAACTCCTATAAACCCATTGTTTTGCTTTCACTGCAAGAGACATAATGGAATGCCAGTGTTCCTCCCACACTTCGCCTCTTTTTGTCCTCCTCTTCATCTCATACTTGTTTGAGTGATATGGCCATAAGCTTGTGCCATGTGCATCTAATTATGACCAACTTAGTTCATGTAACACTTTCTTATTTAAGTTTTAGGTTCAAATTCAGCTTCAGATCCATTGATTCTAAATTTTTCTGAATGACATGACAAGTCATTCGTTATTTCAAATTTCTGTAGCACTACTAGTAAATATATTTTTTTGTACTTGTACTTATCTTGTCTTAAAATTAATGCCTAATTTAAAAAGGCTATTAAATAGTCACAATAAGTACTTGGGCAAAATTTAAAATATACAATAAGGATGACAAATAGATTGTCATCCCATCCCAGTTCTCCAGGAAAAAATTCATCTCTTCAGGCATAACAAATTTCTTCACGTGCTTCTCTCTCTTCCTCTTTCATAAAGTATGTATATTTAAAATGGGGTTATGTCCTAATGCTGTGCTACAGCTTGCTGCTTCCATGTAACTGTATTTCTAGAGAAAGCTCCTTATTTGTACTCACACAGATGCTTCATTCTTCTAATAGCTACATAGAGTTCCATTGTGTGAATGAGCTGAAATATATTGAACATGTCCTCAATCGGTGGTCCCCAATGTTCCTACACGGAAAGAAGTGTGCCAGTAAAGAAACTGCATGTTATCCCTATGTGAGAATGTTCTAGAAACGAAATTATGTGCATTCTTATGCTTGATATTGCTAAATTGTTCTCCATGGAACATATAATAAATTATACTTCTACCCACATAATGTTCATAAGAACATCTAATCACACTCTTGCTAACAAGATGGCTATACAGCTTTTTAAAGTTTTAAAACTCTGCTGGGTGAAGCACCATCCCATTGGCTTGCATTCATTGTGAAGAGTGCAGATGAGCATTTTTTTCAAAGGTGCCATGTCGCGTTTCCCTCTTCTTTGTCCATTTCCCTGTTATGTTATCGATACTTTGCTTATTGACCTATAGAGATATTGTCTATTACACCTTAGTTCTTTACTGTGATATGAATTGGAAAAATATTTTTTAATTTGGTGTTTGTCTTTTGACATTTTTTATGATGTTTTTTTGCCATGTGAATTTTTTTTTAATGTTTATGCTGTAGAATTTACCATTTTTTAAAATGGCTTTTGAGGTTTGGGTCATATGGTAGATGGCTTTCCTGTCTCCATGGTTAGATTATATACATATTTTAAGGATCCATGTTTTCATTTAGTATGTTAATGATTTCATTTTTCAAGATTTGGTCGCATCTATAACTTTATTTCCCCCCAGATAATGTATCTAATTTTAAGAGTTTTTTAATTTCTATTTTATCATGATTCTTCTAGGTTATAACTTAAATTCAGAGACCTATTTTTTTTAATAATTGACACAGTACTGAGCACAAAGTTAGCTCTCAATAAATGCTTATTGAACTGAAATGATATGGACAGCAGAGAAATATAAAGATTAGCTTCAATAAAATATATAATATATAATATTATCTTATAGTTCTCCCTTTTTTCAAACTCAATAATTTAATTGATTCAATTTCTTTTTTCTTTCTAGCTAATGTTGAAATACCTTTTTTATAAATGTATTTCCTTTTTAAAAATAATTTTATTTATATTCATATCTTGTCATCGGTACTATATATTTTAATGTAAGTCACTAGCAACGACTTGTAAAAATTAGTAAAAAATAGATATTTAATCTAGGACAAAGCAAATCACATACATCCTTTTAGAAAAATATAGAAAATGCTTTTGTTTCTATGCTCATTTTACATACTCAGTATTCTGTATAATATGTGTACTGGAAAGCGAGGTTTGGAAACCACATTAAAAAGAAAACTTTATGCATTAGATGAAGGATAAAGAAATCATAATATATTCTTTAATTAGAAAAAATGTCTAGAGGAATTAAAAAAATACACAATAGTGATCATAAGTTATTAAAGTCCCCAGACAGCAGACCTAACACCTATCGATATTTTATGCATATTTTATTTGCCTATTTATTCTGCAGTTCAATAAAAATTACATGTTGCTATGGAAACATGAAAAATCAGAGATACCTGTTCTACACAGAGGTATGGCATTTCATTTTCTTTGTGAAACACACATTACAGGGGCTTAAGTCTAATATTAGGTTATAACTTTTGGAAAGTAAAAGTTGTTATAAAATCATCAGTTACTTTTGGTATTTATACTGATATAATGAATGTGCTAGAAATATTACATAAAAATAAAATATAAAAAATATGTCTAGAACAAAGTAAGTAAAATTTCTGTTTTCTCTAAAAGTAAGGTATTTTTTATGTTTTTAAAAATAGTATCCAGGATAAGGCCCACAAAAATCCTTTTTAAAGGGAAAAGAAACTGGTTATTTGCTTTCTTTCCTATAGGGGACCCATAGGGCGATTTGAAGTCCCCTCCTTCCTTGAATTCTGTGTTTCCAGAATCCATTCCAAGGGGACCAAAAATTCCACCCCACGATTTCCCCGTGCCCTCCACCATGCAAACATTACCTAGTGATGTCTGCAGTGTCAGAAAGGTGGAGAAATCCTTCAAATCTGTTAACTGTGGAATAAAGAGGAGCATACCTTGAATTAGATTCCTGTCCCCACTTGAAACGGACTCTGACTGTGCGTCTGTACCTGGCCATGATTTTTGCATGAAAATATTCCTTTGTCCTTCTCTGGTGCCAGCCTTCAAAAAGGAACAGGGTTGAAAAAGAAGGAAATAATGTGAGATTTTAAGCAAACAGTTCAATATTCTTTTAGAATGCTCTCTGTATTCAAAAGCACTTTGATTTATATCTTCAGGAGTCTTTGAAACTGTACCTCTTTTTAAAAGACCATCCCTGATTTTGGGTCTTTGTTCCTTTATGAGCTTTGTCCCTGATTTCTAATGTAGAGACCTGAGAGGCATGTTGTTAAAGGAAGGAAAAATAATTTTCTAAAAGCCTGGAAAACTGTGTTAAATATGCTTTTGAAAATTAAGTTTAATATAAAGAACAGTATAACCACCACCACAGAGCATTGTCTGTGCCAAACAACTCTTTGGATAAAAATACCCTTTGTTTTCCTGGAATGTAATTAAAAGTGAACCCAAAAGGGCAGCAATAAATCAAGGTGCACAAAAGAAGAAAAATATTATAATTAATACTTAACAAAAGTTTTGATTGCTTTTAGAGTAAGTATTAAAAATATCAATTAATATATTCAAAGTTTTTTTTTCTTTCCCATTACAAAGTGGAGGGGCTATTTTTAATTCTGGTTACTAAAAACCAAATAATACATAGTCCCTAATTAAGTAAAAGGCTGCAATTGAATTGAGAGTTCTGCTGATGTCATACATAATGAGGGCACAGCTCCATGCCTCCTGAATGGCAGCCTAACGCTGGGAATGAATTACAATGTTAGTGTTCAATCAGGGACTCAGTGTTGTTATTTGTAATAGATGTAAAATTATTATTTTTTTAAATACAGACAAAGGGAAGGAAATTTGAATTCAAAAATCTGAAACTAGTAGGCAAAAATATTAGAAAGTATGCGATTAAAGTGAATATGCTATATTGGAAAATGAAATGTACAAATTTACCAATGAATAATTGCTTTATATATGATATATAGATAAATAGCTAGGTACAATATCCATATCTGGGTGAGAAGAGATGTGTGTAGAAAAACTCCAAGTAGAATACAACTTTCAGTCTGCAGGCAGTTATTTTAAAACATCAAAAAGGAACTTATGACATAATGAAAGGGTAAAATATTGTATATTTAACTTATCTAAAACTCTTCATAACATGCTAGGATTTACAGCTTCTATCAGAACATATCAAAGACTCTCTTTTTGAACCATATTTCCAGAGGCACATTTTTTTGTCTATACAGATGGTGAATTAAGTATGTAAGTCCAATATGGCTAATTAGTTATTGTCCTTGAGTATTGACAGTATGCTTGACTCAGCATAAGGCATGTAAACTAATGTGTTTTCCGCCCTAAGGGGGTTTCAAACTATAGTAGACAATGATTTCCACCTCTCCTACCCCACCTTCCTAAGGCCACTCCTCCTACTTTATCTTCATGTGAGAAAAAACAGACTGTAAACGGTATAAGATGCGTTCAACTCTACAATGAAAGTGTGGAATTGCACTTAAAGCATTAAGACAGACAGAAAGCCCAAAGTTTGGAGGGGAACAAGTAGAAAGAGTAGGATGTTTCAAAATGGATTCAGGAAATGAACATGTCAATAAACTAATCAATAAAAATGAGGAAAAATAATACAACACAAGGATAATTATATTAAAAAAGCCCATTGTTCTATAGAACTAGTGTTTTCTGTTTGTAGCATTTATCCATTGAAATATTACTAGTATAGCAATTTGTATCTTTGGTATGCAGTTACTCATCAGTGGCACCAATCTAGAACATGGCCAGTAATTAGGAAACAAGCAAAGGTTCCTGAGCACTCACATGTGACCATCACTGAGTGATGAAATTCACACCATATGTTCTCAAACTTTGATGTGCAAGAGAATCACCTCATGGAGCTGGTGAGAGCGCAGACGGCAGACGGCAGCGCCTTGGCTCTGCGCGATCTTGGCGGCGTTCCCTACCCTCTGCGCTTCCGTGTCTGTAAAATGGAGATGACAGTGGCACCACCACCTCTAAGCAGTCAGGTTGACACGAATGGCTATGTGTTCTGGGTGAGAGCACTGCCGAGCCCATATTAGTTGCCAAATAAGTGTTAATTATTTTTATTATTAAATGATGAAGTTTATCTCCCCTGATATAAAAAAAATATTTTGTTTTAAAATAATTTCAGACTTACAAAATAGTTGCAAAAAAAGAAAGAAAGAATTTCCCATACTCTTCATTCTGCTTCTCTTAGTGGTGAGACCACAGAACTCTAGTGCAAGTATCAAAACCAGGAAGTCTACAGATGCCACACTGTTCACTAGTCTAGAGATCATCTTCAAATCGTGCCAAGTGTTGCACTGCTGTCCTTTTCTCACATCCACTGTAATTCTCCCACTGCACCTAGTTGTCATGTCTCCTTAGTCTCATCCAATCTGGGCAGCTCTCTATTCTTTCCTTGTCTTTCATGAATGACATTTTGAAGAGATGGCGAATTATTTTGTAGAATTTCTATTGCTGCTATCCCAAATTGCTGCAAGCTGAGTGGCTTAGAACACCACAGATTTATTACCTTGTGGGTCTATAGCTCAGCAGCCCAAGTGGGTCCAAGGCATGATGTCTGCTGGAAGGCCTTGCTGTCCTGAAGTGCAGGGACAGTCCTCTGACGGCAGGCCCACTTGAGGGCTCACTCCTGGGCACGCAGCTATGCACCCCTCCAGGCTCTGCTCTGTTGCATACCTTCTCTTGCCTTCCTTTGTAAGGACGTGTGTTACATTAAACCACCTGCATAATTCACACAAGCACCCAATATCAGTGGTCTGCACCCCATATTGGGGTCTGCTGTAATCCTATCCAGGAGAAGGTCATGGGCATTTGGGAAATATTATTGAATTGTTGTGACATTTGCTCATGTTTAAAGTTGTTAAGCGCTTTTTTATTTATTTAGCATAACAACTACAGAAATGGTGTTTTGCCCTCAGTACACTATGCTGCTTATTTTGTTGTTGGTTTTTAGGAGACAAACAACTAAGAGATACAGTCCTAGGATTCACAATTCTAAAATTAACAAACTTTGAAAATCGATTCTTTTTTTCTCCTTGTGAATTTGGCACCAGTTCATTTGCCAGAAAAGCCTAACCTGAGTCAACATACTAAAATCTACAGTTTTATTAATTCCCATTACTGAGAATGTTTATATATTTTTCTGCAGAATTTATTAATGTGTTTGATTGGTTCTGCCCCAAACACTTCTGGGGGAAAGGGTGGGAGGTGGTATGTAAGGTAGTTTTCCATTGAGTCCCTTTTGTGACATCTGCAACATCCTAAGCATGCTGCCAGGTTTCCACAGGATTGTGCCCTGGTACCCAGCAGGGCGTAGCCCCAGTGCCAAGGCACTCAGCCTCGGTGGACACTGGCCTGCAGGTGGCATCCCACGTTGATCTTGAGAATGAAGAGGCAGAGAGAAAATCCGAACAAGTAGGAGAGGCATGAGGTGCCATCAGATGCTGAAACGCCAGGCACTGGTACAAATATGGTGAAGAAGGCTGGGCAAAGAAAGGGCAGGTCACAGGACAGGCTGAGGGATCACCTGCATTGGGAACCCAGAAGACATCTTCAGGGAACTTTTTTGTGGAAGGGGCCCATTTCCATAGACCTCTTGGAAGACCCCATGGAAATAGGAGCGGGTGTGGTTTGGACCAGTGGCCAGGAGGGTTTCTCCTGACACGGGAGACTGCAGGCCAGCTCTTCTCCCCTGGTCCAGGCTGCAACAATATCACACGTCACAGGCATTTCCTTAAGATTAGATAAACTAGAGTCCTGTGACTGCTAATTAAGATAAGCTTTCAAAGGGAAACTTTAATGTACTATGCAAGTAATGATAATCTTATTTTATATAAAATAACATTGCATGTATAGTCATGTATGTTCATGCTTTTCTTTCAGGACTTTTGTATAATCACTAAGGAAATTTAATGGGATTATTTTAAAAACACACATAACAAAACCTTCCTGGATGCTCTGTTACCAGTAAATGAACTGCTTTCAGCAACTCTTTATTAAGTAGTGAGACTAGGCAGTATCATTTGTGGACAAAACACAAGACAAATGGCCAAATTCCTGGGTTTCATTCTTGAGTCTGTCGTCAGCATACCCCATGCCTCCTAAAGCCCATGTAACCATGATTAGCACCTCCTTCAGCACCAATGTGAATTCACTCCCCAGACTAAGTTTCTGGTGTCTAATATTCTTTGACATCATCCTGAGGAGACAATCGTTGGAGCAACTATGATGAGAGGCACATAATAGATTATATATCGATGACATAAGGGAGGTATGCATTATAAGAACTGAAAAATAAATTCTGAGCAACTATGACAATAAAGGATTGTTTTACTCTTTTTAAGAAGAGAAAAAAGGCATTTTAATTCAAAATATTCATTTGAAGACCAAAGTATTACCAATACACTAATTTCTTGCACTGTTTTGGTCAGAATCTGAGATGGTTTTTAAACATGAGAAGTTTCCGTAAGATTGCCATTTTCAGCCTCAATTAGGACTCAGCAGCAGCAGTGCCAACACCAGCCAGGGCCACTGTGGAGATACAGCTTCCAACCTGTACCTGTTTGGATGCTGGGCTCACCAAGCGCCGAACACTGGCTTAGGTGTTGAATGTTAAAGGAAAACTGTAGGGACAGTCACAAAACTGTGGGAATTCTTTGAAATCTTTGCTTTCAAAGATTCTCATTTTCATGGAGCTGCTCTGGGTACATGCAATGAGACTTAAAAGGTGAGTCCGTGCTCTGATACCTCCTTCTCCCTCTCCATGTCAGAAACATATTCCTGGAAGTCTTTTTAGAAACAAATTTAGGTCCTTTGCCCGTTTTTTTTATTGGATTGTTAATCTTCTTTTGTTAAGTTGTATGAGTTCCCTGTAAATGTTGGAGATTCAACCCTTATCAGAGATAATATTGGCAAATATGTTCTCCCTTGCAGTGGGCTTTCTTGTTGTTTTGTTGATGGTTTCTTTCCTGTGCAGAAGGTTTTTATTTTGATGTAGTCCCATTTGCTTACTTTCTTCTTAGTTTCCATTGCCCTAGGAGCTGTATCCATAAAGATATTGCTACGACAAATGTCTGCTATTTTGGTACCTATGGCTTCTTCTAAGATTTTTATGGTTTCCCATCTTATGTTTAAGTCCTTTATCCATTTTGAGTTTATTTTTGTGTATGGTGTAATTTGGTGGTATAGTTTCATTTTTTAAAAAGTATCTGTCCAATTTTCCCAACACCATTTATTGAAGAGATTGTCTTGACTCCATTGTATGCTCTTGCCTTCTTTATCAAATATTAATTGAGCATAATGGCTTGGGTCAATATCTGGGTCCTCTGTTCTGTACCACTGGTCTAATGTCTTCTCTTGAGCCAGTACCAGGTAGTTTTGAGAACAGTGGCTTTTCAAGTATAGCTTGAAAAGTGGTATTGTGACCCCTCCAAACTTGTCATTCTTTCTCAAGATTGCTGCCGCTATTTGGGGTCATTTTTTATTGCAGATGAATTTTTGGAGAGTTTGTTCTAAGTATTTGAATTATGCTGTTGGTATTTTAATGGGGAGTACATTGAATTTATAGATTGCTTTGGGTAATGTGGACATTTAATGATGTTGATTCTACCAGTCCATGAACATGGTATATTCTTCCATTTGTTCATGTCTTCTATCTTTTTTTTTTAGCATCCTGAAATTTTCTGAATATAGGTCCTTTATCTCCTTGGTTAAATTTATTTCTAGGTAGGCAAAGGACCTAAATATAAATTTTTCGAAAGAGGACATTCAGAAAGCCAAGAGAGATATGAAAACATGCTCAAAGTCATTAATCATCAAAGAGATGCAAATCAAAACAACAATGAGGTATCATCTTACACCTGTCAGAATGGTTATCATCAACAAATGACAAATGCTGGTGAGGGTGCAGAGAAAAAGGAACCCTGGTGCACTGCTAGTGGGAATGCAGACTGGTGCAGCCACTGTGGAAAACAGTATGGAGTTTCCTCAAAAAATTAAAAATGGACTGCCATTTGGCCCAGTAAAACCACTTCTGGGAATATATCCCAAGAAAACAGAAACACCAATCAGAAAGGCCATATGCACCACTATGTTCATAGCAGCACAATTTACAATAGCTAAGATTTGGAAACACCCTAAATGCCCATCAGCAGATGAGTGGATTTGAAAACCATGGTACAGCTACACAATGGAATACTACGCTGCTGTAAAAAAGAAGGAATTCTTACCATTTGCAATAGCATGGATAGAACAGGAGAGCATTATGCTAAGTGAAATAAGCTAGTAGAGAAAGATAAATATTACATGATCTCACTCATTTATGGAATATAAAGAACATTATAAACTGATGAACAAAAATAGATACAGAGGCAAAGAAGCATCACACAGACTGTGAAACTACAGTGGGAAGGCTGGAGAGGGTTGGAGGTAGTGGAGAGGTAAGAGATAAACCCAAAGACTTATATGCATTCATATAAGCATAATCAATGGATGAAAGACACTGGGGAGGGGTTGAAGTGGTCAGGGCATGTGCCATGGGGCAGGGGAGACCAAAGGAAGGTCAATGGGGGAAAAAAGGAGACATATGTACTACTATTTGTAATACTTTAAACAATAAAATAAATGAATAACTAACTAACTAAATAAATAACAGGAACAACAATAATAACAAAAGAAACAAATTTACAAGTATTATGTCATTATTCATTATTATCACCTGTCTACATCAAGTTACATAAAATAACAATACAAGTGAATCTCTCTGGTTTGGATTCTTTCAAAGTAATCTAAACCTTTCAGCACATGGAGCACTTTCTGTGTGTACATGGGGAAGGGACACAGTGGAGAGCCCACCAGGTGCAATGTCAGCAGAGGGGCCAGGAGTCACCTCACCTGGGGTCCGAGTCTGGGCTGCCTGTCAATCAGCCGGCCTCCACTATGCTCCCCTCACTGTGAGCTGATGTTAGAGAGAGAATTTTATTTAATAGGATGAAAGTTTCGAAGTGTTTTTATTTTAAATATGGGATAGGAAAAAACAGTATTAGAATCACTTAGTTCATAAAGAGGACAAATCATGTTAATCCTATATAATAAAGAGGTAATATGCAAATTGACCATCACACCCTCAAAAGATGGCTGCCTACAACCAGGCCGGCAGAAGGGTTAGTGAGGGAAGACAAAACGACTGAATAGCAGGCTGCGTGGGGTGACCAAGCTGCCAGGAGGGCCATGAGGGGTGATAAGGCTGACATTGGGGGCAGTTGGAGGCAACCAGGCCAGCAGGGAGAGCAGTAAGAGTTGACCAGGCCGGCAAGGAGGTGAAGTTAGGGACAATCAGGCCAGCAGAGGGGGGCAGTGAGGGGTGACCAGGCCAGTAGGGAGGCAGTTAAGGGCAAGCAGGTTGGTAGGGGGGTCAGTTAGGGGCAACCAGGCAGGCAGGCAGGTGAGCGATTAGGAGCTAGTGGTTCAGGATTGTGAGAGGGATGTCCAACTGTGGTTGCACATCATTGGAGGGTTCCTGCATTAGAAAGGTTGCAGGCTGGGCTGAGAGCCCTCACCCCTGTGCACAAATTTTGTGCACTGGACCTCTAGTTCATTATAATATGAGGTTAATTATGTGTGGATGGCACTGAATAGCAGTAACTATTTTATATCCACATCATAGTATCTTCAAGCTGTAAGGTAAGTAGGGAGAACATAACCTACATGGAGTTCAGAGCTCTTCTGAGACCACATTTCAGTATCTAAAAGTCTGGATGCTCCAGCACTGAAGTGTTACAGGTAATTAGCAGGGGGAAGGAAACTCTCTGGACCCTCCACCAACTGGAAGTACCTATCCCATCCTTCTGCATTCTGACCTGTTTTCTGTTCATTTTACTGAGTAATCTCAATTTGCAAGGTCTTATCTCTGGACAACTATTAGCTATGTAATCCCATTAAAACTAGAAGAATACAAGTCCTATAGAAGAAAACTAGCAGAATACAAGAGCATTGGCCATAAGTTTTGGTGCAAATGGGGCTGGATAGCGTTGTGAACACTGAATAGGATGAGAAGTCATGAGGAGGAGGGAGACAAAGATGAGCATGATGATGATGATGATGAACAATGATGAAGACAGGACAGGATCTGGTTGCTTATTAAATCCAGTCTCCTCCACTGACCTTCTGGGATAGCATTTCTCTAGGAGATAGGCATTGTTTTTATCTGTAAAATGGCCTTTCTAATGGGACACTGGCCCTCGCCCACATTGCTATATGGGACTAGCAAGTGCAGAGCAAGGAGTTCCACAGAGCTGACCACATGACTCAGGCTGACCAGTCCTATGGCACCTCTTCTTTTTGGACATAGTAACTGGTTCAGGGGTTCACACATGGCTTAAGCAGGTGGAACCCTTTTTCAGATTTAATATATAGCTATGGGGAGAGGGGAAGTCCTCTCCATTTGGATAATAAGCTATACAGAACTAGTCTGAGGTGATAGTGCTGCCAGTGGCAACCTTCTTCCATGTGACAGCATCTAAACTATTTACAGCGAAAAAGAAAACAGAAAATAAGCAAAAAGAATCTAACTGTCCCTGTAGCTGTGGAAGAGCCCAGACACCACTGGGGAGCCTCTGAAGGCATCCTCTCCTGAAGTCTGAGAGACATTCACTTCTCAATTTTATGAGGAAATCAACTTCTTCTTTAAAAATGTTAGCTTTCTTTTAAATGGGGCTAGTTTGAGTGTTTTTTGTTTATAAAAATAGAAGAGTTTTGACTAAAATACATGGAAGTCCAAATTAGTTTTTTTTTTAATTGCATAGTTAAAAATCCAGAAGACAGTAAATAATACTCAGTTATGGTGGCTAAATTAATTTCTCTACTTGAAATGACTTCTAAGACTAGAGGCCAATAACTGAAACATACATAGCAAATTGGACTTGAAATTAATTAAACAAAAAATATACATCTCTAAAATATTTATATGCGTTAATTTAACTGGGATTTATACCACAGGTTAAAACGTTTTTCATATAGGCCAAATAGAAAATGTTTTTAGCTTTGTGAACCATATGATCTTTGTCACAACTAATGAAGTCTGCATGAAAACAGCCATAGACAATACATTAACACGTTAAGCGCCCTGTCAGTCACCAGTGATTGACACTATACTTTCCATCCAGAAGACAAAACAGGCTGAGCACTTAAGTGTTAAAAGATGGCATCACTGGGTCCCAATAAAACTGTGTTTACAAAAACAGGTGCTAGGCTTCATTTGGCCTATTGGCTGTAGCTTGTCAATCCTTATTTAGAAGTTCAACTCTGGATTTTTTCTCAACTCACTTCATTGTGAATTCCTGAAATAGCTAAACACACTAGATGACATTTTTAGCTCTGTAGAAGATTTGGAGCTATGTTTGGAAAAAAATTTCTACCCTTGAGAAGTTTGCAATATAACAGAAAAATAAAGCAAGTTTATCCCTAAATTATCATTCAAACCAGAGATATGATTATTGTATGGAAACCAGAGGTTAAGATTAAGTCCACTGAGAGTATTCTGTCCCCCTCACTCCTCATAAAAAATAAATTATTTACTTAGGATGACTCTTAATCCTACTTTAGTCTATGTTGCTATGTGACAGAAAGAGAAAACAAGCAAAACATAAAGCAACACAAAGAGTCCACCCTTTTTCTCTTCCCTTGCCTTGAAAGGTAGGTCCTTTGTCCTGTTCAGGTAAAGAGCCCTTTCAGTGTTGATTTGAATTTTATGGTGGAAATGTGGAATTAAAATGGAGAAAGATGGATGGTGGCCATGTAGCTCTACAAAAGAGAGAAGGGTGATGCATAAGGAAAGTTTTCCAAAACAGTATGGATTTCAGTCTGCTCTGTACTCCCTGGGACTTCCCACTTCCTGTTCCAGATTGGAACAAGATTATTGGGAAAATATTATTACTCTAAAAATATCTCTGTTGCTTCTGAATGTGTAGAGTCAGATTTCTGTTGCTTCTGAGACTGATAACATGCGACAGTGAGCAAGCATCTAAACAGAAGGAGAAGGCCCAGATCGAGTGAATATTAAATATACACATGACATTGGATGCTCAGAGTTAAAGGTTTATTTGAAAAGCACAACTTGTATGTCCTCTTGCTAACTGTTTTCTGTAGAATCCTAGTGTCCAAGAGCATGAGCAGGTGGTGAAGACATAAGAAGAGATTCTGTGGGTTAGGTTTGGGACCTTTGCCATCAGTTGGGCCAGAGCTAATGGGTAGATTTTTAATCTGTTTTACACACTAAGGTTCCAAATGAGATAGTTGGAGAAAGGCTGAAAAAAGAAATGCTTCAACACTGTGGAGGTGAACCAGAGGTGCCACTCGGGGTGCATCAGGTCTGAGACTCCTTTTGCTAACCCAAGACTGCTTTTTCCTATGCATTCTTAAGTGAGATGGTAGGCATACAGGAAATTCAATTGGGTTCACATGTCCTTCTTGATTATCTTCTTTAACACTAGAATCCTACTTTGACCAAGAGCTATATTTATTGTATTTGCTTCCACCAAAAGGCTATTCACATGTTAGAGGAATCCCATTGAGAATGTTTGTGCCTCCATACCTGATCAACTAAATATAAAGTTCTCTCTTCCAAGGGACACCCTCTCCCCCCAACCTGGAAGTGGGCTTTGTCTCTGACTGTTCAAGACGACTTCAGCCTTTCATCAGAACATGCAGGTAGCCTGCTAGCCAATTCAGAGGGGAAGTCATTTTCCTTCTTTAATGCTGACTCTTAGGGCAAAGGGTTTCCAATGAATTTTGTTAGTTTCTGAATCACCTATGACTGTGATCAGCAAACTGCAGCTCGTGAGCAATATGTGGCTCTTTGGCCCTTTGAGTGTGGCTCTTCCACAAAATACCACAGCCTGGGCAAGTCTATTTTGAAGAAGTGGGATTAGAAGAAGTTTAAGTTTAAAAAATTTGGCTCTCAAAAGAAATTTCAATAGTTGTACTGTTGATATTTGGCTTTGTTGACTAATGAGTTTGCCAACCACTGACCTATGACTTTATCCTTTTACACAATGATTTGCTTTTCTCTCTTATTACATTTTGATTCTAGCCTGTAGAGTCAATGCAAGTTTTTTTTTCTTTTTATGTTTATACTTAGTTTGTAGATACTATGTAAAATTGTTTCATCTTATATAAACTCCTGAGCACCTTCCAAGGACAATTTCTACCTGAAAAATTTTATCTGAATGATTTTTGGTAATATTCTCTGATTCAGTGGAAGTAAAAGATGTATAATCAGTGGAGTGATGCTATCGTTTTCTCTGGTCACTTAGCCACATATCCCCTTCTCCCCATCATAGAGAACAAAATGAGAGTTATGACCTCATCAATAGAGTGCTGCACCAGCTATAAAGATGAAGATGGGGAAGAGAGGAATGACATTCATCCAATATTGGAAGTAGGATGAGTGGTAAGATTTGACTGTCCAAGAGTTCTTGCTCCTAGGTCACATACTCAGAGATAAAACCTCAACATTCAGTTGTTACTGGTTTATTATGTCTGCTCTTCCATTAAACATCACCTCAGGCATTCCCACAAAGAACTAATCTAAAATCGCTTGCTAATCTGTTTAAGGTTGACGAACAAAATTCTCACAGCAAGTATAATATCAATAACATCATCAATCAATAATTCAAGAAGCTGACTGGGTTCCAGGTACCTGTTGTAAGCACTTCAAGTTCAACATCTACTGAGTGTCAAAAGTTAGAAGGAAATCAGATCCCACCCACTTTTCTTCAAGCTTGCAATTTTGGTTAAGAACATAGAAAGGACAAAATGGTAGTTCTATAACAAAATATTTAATAGATCTTAGGCAAAGTGCACTGAAATGAAGAGCTTTGTGATAGTCCTCAGGAAATTAGCAAATTTGAAGGAAAGACTGCCACAGTGAAGACAGATTGTGCAGTGTCATGAGATAGACCATAGCAACACTTCCCTCTTTAAAAACATAGTAAGCATCTTGATAAATCAACAGATTTTATCAAACACTTGGTGCACTTTGTTTCCATATTCTGTTTGACTGTTCAACAAGGCCCATGCAATATCTTAGCCATAGGACACTTACTGGATTAAGGGTAGATTAGGACTGTCACAAACTAGATGACATGGACCTTTAAGTAAAGAATTAAATATATACAGTCAGCCCTTTGTAACTGACCATCTGTGGTCAGTATTGGTGGATTCAAAAACCACAAATCAAAAACACTTTCAAATAAAGTTACTAGTACATTGTTACCTGCTTCTCCTTACATGATGGTGATGATCACTTCTGCATGAAGCTGTTTGGACCATTTTCTTGTCATTATTTGTAAGCAACACAGTGTAGCAACTACATACACAGCATTTACATTGTATTGGGTATTATAAGTAATCTAGAGATGATTTGAAGCATACAGGAAGGTGTATGTAACATGCAAATATTATGCCATTTTATATAAGGGACTTAATTAAGCATCATTGAATTTTGTTTTCATGATTTTTTTGTGTCTAGCTAATTTCATTCAGTATAATGTCCTGGAACCAATCCTCCATGGATATGGAGGGATGACTGTATACTTAATTTGTGATGACTTTCATGGTAATCTTTCTTCTCTAAAATTGGATAACATATTTAAAAATTATTTTATTAACAGTAATTTGCAGTTATAATATTAAAACATTTAAATTACAGCTAGAAGTATACATTTTAAGATTTCACTGAAAGACAAATTATTTTAAATATTTTTTACACAATTATTTAGTTGCTGGCATAAAGGCTGTAGGTATCAGAAACCAGGGGAAGGAAACTATAACAGTCATAAAGGTAGCAATAGGCTCAAAATATAAAAAGAACCAATTCAGCTGGTTTATAAAAAGAAAGGAAGCACAATAGCACACCAGTAAGTTCACCTATTGTATAATTACAGGTTTTGTATACATGTGCAGACAAGCAGAAAGAATAAAAACCTCCTCTAGGAAATTCAAAAAATTTGGCAGGTTTGTCCAGGTGGGATGTGATACTGGTACCAACAACAAAAAGAAAGCTGCTGCAGCTGGGTTTGGCCTAGCATGGAATTTGGCTTCTCTTTGCTAGACAGCAGTTTGCTGCAGAACTCTGGGAAACAAAGAGAAAGTGGAAAGTGCTAAAAAATGAAGGCACAGAACTCAGGTAACTAAAAAAAGATGTTGTCAGTCACAGACTTTGTCAGGCAATGTTTTTGCCTTCATTTATGAGAACAACTCACTTGAGATCTTTCAAGAACCTCAGAAGACAAGAATTTCATAAAAAAGGCTCTTCGGCAGGTGAAGAAGGAGACAAATTGAACTATTTTTAGGACAGGAAGCTGTGGTATTATGTACAATTCACAGATGTGTTTTATACTGAAAAGAAGCTCAAATGTGACGGGAGTTATGGATCTGATGACCCAGACTTTTGAAATCGATAGCCAATCTGTTTCCTGTGTAAACACAGTGGTTGGATCCCACACTGCGTTTACTCAGTAAGTAGGAAAGTCAAGGGATAATCAACCCAGCAATTCCATCTCTGGGTCTAAACCCCAAGAATTAAAAGCAGGAAATTCAAGAAATATTCACAATAGCCAAAAAGTGGAAGCACCTAAATTTCAGTTATGGACAGATGGATAAACAAAATAGGGTATATACTTACAATGAAATGCTATTCAACCTTAAAAAGTTATGAAATTCTGACACATGCTACAACATACATGTACCTTCAGGACATTATGCTGAATGAAATTAGCTAGCTACAAAAAAAAAACAACAGATTGTGTTATTCCTCTTATATGAGATTCTCGGAGTCAAATTCTTGGGGATAGAAATTAGAAGAAAGATCCCTCAGGTGTGGGGGAGAATGATATAAAGTTAGTGTTTAATGGCTATAGTTTCAGTTTTGCAAGGTGAGGAGTTCTGTGGATGGATGGTAGTCATAAGCATGTACTTAACCACTGAACTATACACTTAATAGGATTAAGATGACAAAATCTGTGTAATGTATATTTTAATACAATTTTTTAAAAGTCAACTTAGGGAGTGTGGAAAGAAAAGGCCCATAAATAATGACAACACAGCCACTGTGGGAGTCCTAATACCAGCCAGAGGTTGGGACCAATCAATGAAGTTGTAGCAGATGCTGACAGTGTCTTGCCCATAGACCTCCAGCACTTACCTGTTTTTCACACATCCTTCTGATTTCCAGCTGCCAGACCTGCCCTTCCTGGGTATGCAGCAAGCTGAAAGAGTCAGGAACATAAAGCCCCTTGGGAACAGACCTTGGTTAATGAGCAATGGGAAATGGTAAAAACTCCAATTCCTCACAATTACTTTTCCTCTTTCCTTTCTGTGAAGGATCATTTTATATGTCAATGTGGCTGGTCATGGTTCCAGATATTTGGTGGGCATTATTCCACATGTTTCTGTGGAAATATTGCTTATATCAGATTAGGATTTAAATCAGCACTTTTAGTAAAGCCGATTATGCTCCACAATGTGGGTGGGCTCATCCAGGTAGTTGAAGGCCTGAGTAGAACAAGACTCCCTTGTGAAGAAGACAGTATTCTGCCAGTAGATGCCTTTAGACTTGAAATGCACAACTGACTCCCCTGGGTCACCATCCTGTCGCGACCAACAGATTGAGAACCACTGCTGTAGAGCCTAAGACCATCAGAAAACACAGATATTTATATTACGATTTGTTAACATCAACAAAATTACAGTTATGAAGTAGCAATGAAAATAATTTTATGGTTGGGGGTCGCCACAACATGAGGAACTGCAATTAAAGGTCGCAGCATTAGAAAGATTGAGAACCACTGCTCTAGATAGACAGATGATTGACATAGATGTCATGTTGGTCCAGTTTCTCTGGAAAGCCCTGACTAGGTACACTTTTCTACCATCATATGTGTCTTGGGATCACTTTCCCACTATACTATACTTACTCTTAAACCCTTGTCATGAAGTAGTACTTCCCCTTCCAGAGCATATGTGGTGACATCTGGAGACATTTTTGGTTGTCATGACTGGGGTGCATATGGGGTCCAGAAATGCTATTCAACATCTTATAGTGCTCAGCACAGCTCCACACAACCAAGACATTCAGCACAGCATGGCAGTAGTGCCGAGGTTGAGACACTCTGACTAACAAGAGAAAGGTAGATATTGCTGGATCAGGAAGATGTTCTAAAATTGGGGTTATTAAAAGTCTATAAAACAAACAAACAAAAATTTAAATACTTGCAAATGAGAGAGGTACAAGGTTCTTAGAGGATGAAACCTCCTTTGCCTGCCGAAAGGTGCCTGACCTGTGACTCTTTTGTTTAAAGCAGCGATGTCAATGATAGTAACAAAATTATGTGGGATTCACCTCTGCATGATCAATTCTAACACACAGAAATCAAAATTAAAGAAAGATCTAGTAAGATGGTTGATGGTGAACAGAGATTTTTCCTGGATTTTCCAATATTGTACTAATGAACTAAGTGACGGTGCCCAAGTCTCAGCCTCATAGAACATGGCATTATAATTAATGTCTCAGGAAAAAGAACCAATTATTTGATATAATTGAGGTTTGAGAAGGTCCTCAAAAGCTTATCCTTTCCAAAGCTGTGTTGTGAGTTCCCTGGAATTGTGGCCTGGATTCCTGAGACTATGTAGAACATGGCTGACTAGTTCCCTGATTCGTGGCCTGGATTTCCTAGTATGTAGAAAGCATAGCTGGTTGTTGTCTGTATGCTCATTGTCCTTCCTGGAACAAACCCTTTCTGGCCACATTAACACTTCCCCATGCTCTCCATGAGGAATGATCCACCCCTCTCAGCCTACCTGGCCTGAAAAGTCTCCTTTCAGGGTTACCTATCCACTCTGGTTTCTCCTGGGAGGTGCCTTTTTGTTAGTTGTCTGAATTGTTCACATTCTTTGGGAATAAGACTTTAACAGGCACTGTAGAGTGTTACAGTATGTGTTTCTCGCTAGCTAATTCTGTGTTGTTCATTTTCAGACAATTTGATTGCAGGGCTTGCCTGGCATATTCGGTAATGGGGCTGGATCCAGGGCAAAAAAGCGGGGCAGCAGTTGGTGAGAAAATAAGTGAGAGTCAAAGGGAAGCCTCCAAGAAAACATTTCTGGCTGCTTTGCTAATGCTTGGATTGATTTAAGGCAGAGATGTTCTTGGAGAGTCTTGATTATTAATGCGCCTAATTGCACAATTTCCATGTTTAGAGTGGGATCCCATGCAGGTTCCCAGGGTGGAATTGATGGTACTTCAGGTTCTTGTCTCAAATAATCTGTTGACTAGAATGCTTCTGATTAAAGCCTCAATTGTGCCACCAAAAATGCCAGACACTGTTTTGGGGCTGTAACAATAGCTTTTGTGCCGCCTGATTCCAGTCCAGCATGAGAATAGCACAGAAGAATAAGAGGACCTGCAATTTCATAGATAAAATTTGAAAAAAAAATATGAAAGGAAAAGAGTCAAACATTATATTTAGTTTTGAAAACTGTGAGCGAGACTCTTGTGTACTGAAAAACTAATTGATTTGAATTCTTATTGTATCTCTGTTGTGAGTTATAGTCTTGGAAGAGCTACTAAATTCCACTGGGCCTTAGTTTCCTCAACTCTGAAATAAAGACCAGGGCAGGATTGGGTCTGAGGCCCCTCCCAGGTAAGGACATCTAAGCAAAATGGGCAAGTCAGCCTTCAGATCAGAAATAAGCACTTTGTAATAGTCATTAACTGATTCCACAAATCACTCAATCAATAGCAAAAACACTGTTGATAGAGGCAAAATCAATTAAAAATTATATAAGCAGTTTTTTTAAGTCTGTAAATCATTCAAGAAATGATTGGCACGACTCTGTGTAGGAAGGGGAGCATTTTTAGGAGAGACTTTCTCTCTCATCAGATGTTCTACCCTTTACCATGCAGAACAGTTTCAGACCCAGAGAGCAAAAAGTATTGTTAATGAACATAAACTGTTATATGTGAAAATAATAAGTCAGTTATGGTCTTAGTGTGTATTCTCCTAAAAGCAGTTCCTGGGACAAGGATTTGGTACAGGTAGTTTATTTGGGAGGTGCTACCAGGAAGCAGAATAGGAAAAAGATACCTCAGAACTTCATTGGCTAATCAAGGTCCATTTATTCAAAGATCAGAGTCCCAACTTAACCTTGGATTAAAGAAATGGGGATTCATTTAATGGTATCACACAAGTATACATAGACCCCCAAAAAAAGGTTTATCTGAGCTTCACAAAGACTAGAATCAAAAATTGAAAATCCTATATAATTAAGAGTTAATATGAAAATTGACCATCACTCCAACACACAAGATGGCCACCACAAGATGGCTGGCAGGGAGGGCAGTTGTGAGAAATCAGGCCTGCAGGAGAGGACAGTTAGGGGCAAGCAGGCCTGCATGGGAGGGAAGTTAGGGGCAATAAGGCTGGCAGGGGAGCAGTTAGGTGTCAATCAGGCCAGCAGGGGAGTGGTTAGGGTGTGATCAGGTTGTCAGGCAGGTGAGCATTTGGGAGCCAGCAGTCCTAGATTGTGAGAGGGATCTCAGATTGGAGAGTGTGCAGGCTGGGCTGAGGTACACCCCCCCCCCAAACGCACACACACCCCTGTGCACAAATTTCATGCACTGAGTTCCTAGTTCAGTAATGAAATCTTTCTCTTATTAAGGGCATATTTCTCTCTCTCTCTCTCTCTCTCTCTCTCTCTCTCTCTCTCTCTCTCTTTCTCTCTCTCTCTCTCTCTCTCTCTCTCTCTCTCTCTCTCTCTCTCTCTCTCTCTCTTTCTCTCTCTCTCTCTTTCTCTCTCTCTCTCTCTTTCTCTCTCTCTCTCTCTCTCACACACACACACTTTCCCCTACCCATCACCTAAATCCCAACGTCTACTGACTCATATTCTAGGGCTGCAAATACCCTTCACTCATAACCTTTCAGTTCTTTCCAAATAAGAATTTTCTGTTTCTCTAAGACCAAATTCTTAAGAGAGGAATCTATTATACCCATTCCAATCCACACTAGGCCAGACAAGCCATAATTTATTGAAATCATACAGGTAGGTCAAGTTCTCATTTTCAAACAGCTGTTGCAAGGAGCAGGGTCAGAGACCACAGTTTCTCAAGAGAGCTCCGGTAGCACCGGGACTTGCAGAAGAGGACATGCAGAAGGTAGTCAGTAAATTACATGTCTAAGGCTTCTGGACTAGCCAGATAGAAAGTGAATAATTAAATTATTTTATTTTTTATATTACTATAGTTTATTGATTGGCATATTTTAAAATAACTTTGACTAGTACTAATTTGAATTCACAATCTATGATTTATCTATGGGACCTTGGGTAAGTAAGTAAAATAACCTTTTGGGGCTTCACTTCTGTTTTCCTCAGGTGGAGATAATAATATTTGTCACCAGATCAAAATTGGCAAACTAGCACCAGTTTTCAAATTCATGCCAGCTGCCTGTTTTTGTAAATAAAATGTTATTAGAACAGAGTCATGTCCATTTATTATATATTATAAGATAACAATGACATAGTTTAGTAATTAAGACAAAGACCTTGTTTTTCATAAAGCCTAAAATATTTACTATGTACTGAATTGTTCCCCTTCAAATGCATTTGTTGAGCCCACCCCACCCACTGTGATGACATTTGAGGGTGAGCCTTTGGAAGCTAATGACATTTTAATGAGTGATGAGGAGAACCCTCATTATGGGAGCAATGCCCTCACAGAAAGAGGAAGGGAGCAATGTCTCTCCACGTGCTTGCACCAAGAACACATGTCTCTCCATGTGTTCGCACAGCCAGGAGGAAGATGCATGCAAGGAAGGGCGCCTTAACTGGTTTGGCTCAGTGCATAGAAAATCAGCCTGCAGGCACAAGGGTCCTGAGTTTGATTTTGGTCAAGAGCACATGCTCAGGATGCGTGCTTAGACCCCAGTAGAGGGTGTGCAGGAGGCAGCTGATCAATGCTTTTCTCTCATCATTGATGTTTCTTTCTCTCTCTTTTCCTCTCTGAAATCAATGAAAAATATATTTAAGAAAGGAAAAAAGGAAGGAAGGAAGGAAGGAAGGAAGGAAGGAAGGAAGGAAGGAAGGAAGGAAG
>JAAGEH010000020.1:2163345-2302825 GCA_011751065.1 Lasiurus cinereus
AAGGAAGGAAGGAAGGAAGGAAGGAAGGAAGGAAGGAAGGAAGGAAGAAAGGAAGGAAGGAAGGAAAAAAAGAAAAGAAAAGAAAAGAGAAAAGAAAGCCTTCATGAGGACCCAGATTGTCCAGCACCTTGGCCTCCAGAACTGTAGGAAGTTGTGTCTGCTGTTTATGTCCCCCTTTGTCTTAGTTATTTAGTCTATGGCATTTTGTTAGAGCAGGCTGAATGGACTAAGAGACTATCCTTTATAGACAGTTTGCTGACTCTGAGAAAATTATGATGGTTCATTATGATCGCGATTCCCAAACACATAATGTGGTGCTCACGCACTTTCTCAATGTGTATTGCCTTTCTTTTGCTGCACTCAGGACACATTCAGGCCTCTAAGACCTCATACCTTTTAGGGGAAAGGTAGCCCACAAGCTCAAGATCAAGAAAATGGTTTTTATGCATTTAAAATACTCTTGAAATCTTTGCAGGTTTTCAGTTAATCTGTTAAATGTAGCAGTGTGTTCATAACTTAATTTGTATATTTTAGCCATTTGCATTAATGCAAATAATTGGCAGGTACCGCATTAAAACACAAAAGTAGTCAATGCCACATACAATACAAAGCATATTTAGTTCTTTATTATTTTTGCTAAATAATACAATGCACAAATCACAGAACTGAAAGACCTGAAAAGATGCCTGAAGATAGATTCATTCAGCCTCAACTTTTGGAGAGCACTTCACATCAATTATCCGACAAAATTGGTTGTACGTTAGTCATTAAAATCTCTGGATAATAAGGTTGCACAGAATCTCTTGGTAATGTGTACCATGGACCCACACTTACTTTATTGGGATATTCTGATATTTTCCCTGCTGCTAGGCCTTTACATCTTATTCTCAAAGGGTCTGAGCGGTTCCTTCTGAGTCTGTGCATGGCATCAGGTCACAGAACATATTGGTTCTTTCCTTTGTCCTATCAGCAGCAGCACAGTCACTCGGCTCAGGACCCCCTACACCTGGGAGGTCATGCTCCTACAGCCAGGGCACAGTTGAGCAGAGGAGGAAGGTTAAAGTCACTTCAGGACCCTATACTTGAGAGATGAGGCTTTGGGGACAAAGGGGCATGGTTTCATGTGTCTTGTACAGTGACCATTGCCTTTTTTCTGACTGTGAAGCAAGAAAGCTGCTGTAGTTAGAGCGCTATAAACAACAACACTTTCTTCACTGACAGAAAGCCATCTCTTCGGAATATTCTGTTATGTTTTATTTTAATATTTGAAATGTATTTCCTTACATCTACATCTTTGATAGGAAAAGAAACTCCAGGATACCAGACAGTTAATACTTAAAAGGTGGAGACAAACTAACTGCTTCAGGACCAGAGAGGGTCAGGTAACAGTCCTATCAAATGAGAAGACACTTTCCTGAAAACACTCTCCAAGCGAATCAGGCTAATAGAAATCTAGCCAACTGTATTTCTGTGACAACTTTGTAGTTAAAGGCAAAATAATGCAAGTGAAGATGTGTTTAAAACTGTAATTTTGTATTTCTTTATCCTTCCAGAAAAACAACACAAAACACATTTAAAGAATAGTATGAAAAACACATTCAATTTTTGAGATTTATTTATCACTTAATGATTAACTTAAACTATAGTATTGTATGGCTTCCTGCCATTCCGTGTTTCCCCCTTCTCCATACTCTCTCATCAGAGCCTGTAGTTTATTTGTTATCAGGCTTAGTGATAAGAAAAAATACCCAAAGAAATCACAGTTGAAGACACAGCTCTATGCAAAGGCAGAAGAGGATATAAAGGCCTTTATTTAGCAAGAGTGCTGTTGAAGAGAGGCACTAGTGACATTATTTGATAAGATTGGGATCCTCAAATCTGAGCTATATTCATCCACCTCTATCACAGGACTTTTAAAATAGACAGTGGTGAAAGAAGCAAACCATTTGGACCATTTTGACTGCTATAGAAACATACCAGTAAAAACTGGAGCATTACTTGGTAACTATGCATATGAGCTAAAAACAATTTATCATATCTCATTGCAAATGTAAATAATTATAAGATAGTAACTACATTCCTAGAAATATACATGATTTTAAAACATATTTTTCTGAAAATTTTAAGCCATACTTCACTCCCATTTAAGAATGTGATGTTTGTAGGTTCAGTCACTGAAGAGATCATACAAATTATAACATTTAATTCACTGATCTAATGTGTAATTATTACCCACAATAGGTCAGATGGTTTTTACACCTGAGTCATGATCCTTTCTTTACTGTCTCAGGTAGTTTTGAAGAAATACCTTAAAATAGCCTAATTTTTATCCAGGTAGAATTTATTTTCTAGACACCTATTTTTGAGATATAATTGCCATGAAACATTATATTAATTTCAGTTGTGCAACATAATGATTTGATATTTTTATATGTTGTGAAATGATCACCAGAATAAATCTAGTTAATATCCTATCCAAGTAGAGTTCTGAAACTTAACTATTCTCTTAAAAAGTTGTGTCCAATTTTAGAATACTATCAATGCTGCTACCATTTTCTTAAAGAAAACCTAGGCTGAATTTTTAGGTTCGATGTATTCAATATTTAAATTAGATTAATGAAATATGTTATATATGAAAAGGCTACTGATTTTTAATTTAGTTTCAAATCACATACTCACCAAAACACTGAGAGGCACCTTTAATGATGCAGGTTCAAAATGTCCTGGAGATTTGTAGATTTCAAGTTGAATTAATCATCATCTCCCTCCTTCTATCCCCTCTTCCTTCATTTTTTTTTCATGTATCTGTACAAGTTACCCAACACCATTAATTGAAGAGACTGTCTTGACTCCATTGTATGTTCTTATCTCCTTTGTCAAGTAATAATTGAGCTCAATGACGTGGGTTGATTTCTGGGGTCTCTGTTCTGTTCCATTGATCTATATGCCTGCTCCAGTGCCAATATCATGCTATTTTGATTACTGCGGCTTTTTTAGTATAACTTTATATCTGGTATTGTGATTCCTCCAACTTTGTCCTTTCTTAGGGTCTTTTTTGATTCCATGTAAATTTTTGGAATACTTTTTTTAGATATGGGCAATAGGCCTTTGGTATTTTAATAGAGATTGCATTGAATCTGTATGTTGCTTAGGGTAGTATAGACATTTTAATGATCTTCATTCTATCAAATCATGAACACAATAGGGACAATCTTCAACTTTTTAAAATCTTCCTGTCTCTCTTTTTTTTCAATGTCCTGTAGTTTTCTCAGGATAAGATTTTTACCTCCTTAGTTAAAAACTAAGTGCCTTAAAAACTAAGTGCCTTAATTTTTTTGTTGCAATGGTAAATGGGATTTTTTGTTTAGTTTCCCTTTCTTGAGAATTCATTATCCTATCTAATAAAAGGATAATATACAAATTGACCATCACTCCAGCACACAAGATGGCCACCCCCATGTGGTCAAAGATGGCTGACCCATGTGGAATCAAGATGGCTGCCACAAGATGGCCAGCAAAGGAGTACAATTGTGGGTGATCAGGCCAGCAGGGGAGAGGTGTTGGGAGGGACCAGGCCTGCAAGGAAGGGTAGTTGAGGGTGATTGGGCCAACAGGGGAGGGGAGTTGGGGAGGACCACGCCTGCAGGAAAAGGCAGTTGGGAGTGAACAGACCTGCAAGGGAGGGCAGTTGGGAGTGACAGGGCCAACAAGGGAGGACAGTTAGGGCAACTGGGCTGGCAGGGGAGAAGTTAGGTATTGATAAGACTGGCAGGGGAATGGTTAGGGGGTGATCAGGCTGGCAGACAAAAGCAGTTAGAGGCAATCAGGCAAGCAGTCAGACAAGAAGTTGGGAGTCAGCAGACCTGAATTATGAGAGGGATGGTCTGACTGCCCAGTGGGATCAGGCCTATATAGGCAGTCTAATCTGGGCCTCAAGGGGTTCCAGATTGGAGACAGTACAAGTTGGGCTGAGGGACACACACACACACACACACATGCACAAATTTCATGCACTGGGCCTCTTGTGGTATGTAAAAATGCCATCAGTTTCTGGGTATTAATTTTGTATCCAGCTACATTGTCAAGTTCATTTATTAAATCAAGTGTTTTTTGTTTTGGGGGGAGTCTTTAGGGTTTTCTATGAACAATATCATGTCATCTGATAATAATGAGAGTTTTACTACCTCTGTTCCAATTTTGATGCCTTTTATTTCCTCTTCTTGTCTGATCACTGTGGTTAAGAATTCCAGTACTATGGTGAATGAGAGTGGTGAAAGTAGACATCCCTGTCTTGTTCCTGTTCTTAGGGGAAATGATTTTAGTTTTTGTCCATTGAGTATGATATTGCCTCTAGGTTAGTCATATGTGGCCTCATTATGTTGAGTTATGATCCTTCTATTCCCACTTTGCTGAGAGTTTTTAAAATGGGTGTTGGATTTTGTCAAATGCCTTTTCTGTATCAATTGATACAATCATGTGATTTTTGTCTTTCAGTTTGTTTATGTGATAAGTCCCATTTATTGATTTGTGAATATTGTATCTGCCATGCATCCCCTGAGTGAATCTGACTTGGTCATGATGTATGCTCTTTTTAATATATTGTTGGATGTGACTTGATAGTATTTTGTTGAGAATTTTAGCATCTGTGTTCATCATGGATATTGGTTTGTAATTCTCTTTTTTTGTAGTGTCTTTATCTGGTTTTGGAGTTAGATTAATGCTGGCCTCATAAAAAGAGCTAAGAACTATTCCTTCCTCTCAAATGTTTTGATTAGTTTGAGGAAGGTAAGTGCTAGATCTTCTCTTACTGTTTGCTAAAACTCTCCTATAAAGCCATCTGAACCAGGGCTTTTATTTGCCAGGAGGTTTTTGTTTTAATTTCATCAGTTGTTATTGGACTATTCAAGTTTTCTGAGTCTTCCTGATTCCATTTTGGAAAAGTGTATTTTTTTTAGGAATTTGTCTATTTCATCCATATTGTCCAACTTGTTGGCAAATAATTATTCATAATATTTTCTTATATCCCTTGTGTTTCTGTGGTGTCAGCTATTACTTCACTGCTTTTGTTTCTGATTTTATTTGGGTCCTTTCTGTTTCTCATGAGTCTGGCTAATGGTTCATCAATCTTGTTCATCTTTTCAAAGTACACAGCTCTTGGTTTCATTGACCTTTTGTATTTTTTTCTTAGTCTCTATGTCATTTATTTATGCTGTAGTATTTTTTATTATTATCCTTCTACTTACTCTAAGATTTTCTTGTTGTTCTATTTATAATTCTTTAAGTTGTAGGGTTTAGTAGTTTATAATTACTTTTTCTTATCTTTTGAGGTAGGCCTGTAATGCTATGAACTTCCCTCTCAGAACTGCTTTCGCTATATCCTCAGAGATTTAGGGTTTCTGTGTATTAATTTTCATTTGTTTCTAGGAAACTTTTTATTTCTTTCTTGATCTCATTAGTAATCTATTCGTTGTTTAATAACATTCTATTTAGCCTCCAATTGTTTGAATCGTTTTGAGTGTTTTACTATAGTTAATTTCTAATTACATTCCATTGTGATCTGAAAAGGTGCTTGATATAATTTCAATATTCTTGTACTTATAGAGACTTATTTTGTGTCCTAATCTGTGGTCTATCTCTGAGAATGACCCATGTATAATTGAGAAGAATGTATATTCTGCAGCTTTGGGGTGAAATGTTTTATAAATATAAAATTAATTCAATGTGTCCTTTAAAGTCACTATTTCCTTGTTATTTATTTATTTTTGTTGTTGTTTGTTTAGAAGATCTATCCAATAAAGTCAGCAGGGTGTTAAATCCCCTGCTATGACTATATTGCTGTTTATCTTCCTTAAAGTCATCTAGAAGTTTTCAAAAATATATTTGGGTGCATATAGATTTACCAGGTTTATATCTTCTTGTGGGATTGATCCTTTTAGTATTATGTAGTGACTTCTGTTGTCTCTTGTGATGGTCTTCACTTTGAAGTCTATTTTGTCAGATTCATGTATTGCCTCCCTGTGTGTCTGTTGTTGTTGTTTTTTCATTTCCATTTGCTTAGACATTATTTTCCATCCCTTCACTTTCATCATTTATGAGTCTTTAACTCAAAGGTGGTTCTCTTGTAGACAGCATATAATTGGTTCATTTTTTTTTTTGCTACCCTTGTCTTTTGATTGGCACAGTTTATCCATTTACATTTAAGGTTATTATTTATAGGTACTTATTTATTGCCAGTTTAATTTTTTATGCATATGTTTCTCTCTGCATGTATTTTTTTTCATTACAGCAATCCCTTCAACATTTCTTACAGTGCTAGTTTGGTAGTGATAAACTACTTTAGCCTTTTCTTTGGCTGACAGCTCTTTATTTCACCATGTATTTTGAATGATAGCCTTGGTGGACATTGTAATCTTGGTTTCATTACCTTGAATACTTCATGCCTTTTTCTTCTGGCCTGTGGTGCTTCTGATGAGAAATCAGCTGACTGACGTTTGTATGTAGCAGATTGCTTTTCTCTTGCTGATTTTAAGATTATCTCTGTCTTAAAGTTTTGCCTTTTTAATTATGGTGTGGACTGTTTGGATTCTTCTTGTTTGGGAATCTGTGTCTGTTGGACTTGTGTGACTCTTTCCTTCACCAGGTTAGGGAAGTTTTATGCCATTATTTATTCAAAAACATTCTCTATACCTTGCTCACTTTCTTTTCCTTCTGGTACTTCTATTATGTGAATATTGTTACATTTCATGTTGTCCTACAGCTCCTTTAAGCGGTCCTGTCTTTTAATTGTTTGTTTATTTTCCTTCTTGGTCCTCTAATGGAGTGATTTCTTTCTACCCTGTCGATCTGGGTGGATGGGAAGAAATCAACCAAAGAACTTGTATGCATATATGCATAACCCATGAACACAGACAATAGGATGGTAGACTAGGGTGGAGAATGGGGGCAGGCTAGAAGGGGTCAATAGAGGAAAAAAGGAGACATTTGTAGTAATTTCAACAACAACAAAAATACTTGAAAATAAATAAATAAAAGAAGATCAAATTAAATGTAAAACAAAGTAAAGCAGGAAAAATCATAAAAATAGTTAAATAAATACAGTAGGAAATTAAAAAAAATAAAAAAATAAATGAAATAAAAATTGATTCTTTTTTAAAAAAAACACACAACAATGTTAACAAGCCATTAACTAGACTCCCCATAAAAAAAAAAAGAAATGCTCAATTTATTTGTATGAAGAATGAAAATGGGAATATAACTAGCAACCTCACAGAAAATATTTTTTAAAAGATGGAAGCAAAAGGGTTTCATAGTAACCAAGGAGTGAAAAATTGGGAATAGATTATTCATTTAAGATGTTTACTGATGAAAGAAGTTCATTAATTAAGGCAAAAGTTTAAGGAGGGAATAGTAAAAGAAGGCTTCTGGGAAGAGAGCATATTTTCAAATTGTGATGTTATATATCCACTTGCCTGGGGTAAAGGATGCCCAGAAAACAGTAAAACATTATTTCTAGGTGTGTCTGTGAGAGTGTGCCAGGAAGAGATTAGTATTTGAATCAGAAATCTGAGTAAAGAAGCTTTCTCTCATCAATGCTGGTGGGCTTCATTTAACCTGTTGAAACCCTGAATAGAACAAAAAGGTAGAGAAATGGCAAATTTGATCACTCTGCTTGATCTGAGACATCCTTTTTATTCTACCCTTAACTATTGGTTTTCTTGATTCTCAAACCTTCAGACTCAAATCAAAACTCATTAGCCCTCCTCCCCGCCCGCTTTTCAAAGCCTTGGACTTAGGCTTACATCATTGGCTTCCCAAGATCTCAGGTCTTCAGATTGATTTATACCATTTATTGGCTTTCCTGTTTCTTCAGCTTGCAAATGGCACATTGTTAGATTTCTCAATGTCCATAATCAGGTAAACCAATTCCTATAATACATGTCCCTTTATCTGTAAAAAATAAATAAATAAGTAATATAAACAATAGAATATATTTGAATAATGCATATTTAAATAATAAATACATTTGAGTAATAAGTAAAAAAGAACTTCCTATAATGAGATAAAGACACAGAAACAAAAAATACTGACTTTTTATATTATTTTTATTTTAACCTCTAAATGAAAAACAGAGCTACTTAGAATAGTTTAGAATCATTCCAGTTTCAGAGCATGCAAGCAAATTCAAGAGCTCTGGCCTAGTCTTTTATAGCATAGGCTTCTAAAGGACTCTAGTCAAAGGGCATACAAGCAAAAAAAAGGCAAGCAAGCAGACTCCTGGTGACAGAAATAGAAGCAGGAGAGAAGTCTGTGATCCTTCTGACAATTCATAAGGAAAGCTTCACCTGTCATAACCTTCAGTGCAGTAGAATATCTATGAATACTCCAATAACCATGGCTTATATTTGAATCACCAAGTCAGCAGTTCTGGTAGTATTGATATGACATATAGGAATGGACCTATTCAGCCCTCATTCCAATCATTCACTTCAGTCCTAACCCAGGACTTTAATGACTGCCAAGTTTCACATTTGCTTGCACCCACTCATCTTAGACATATACTTCTGACAGCTTATTCAAACAAAGGAATCTGACTAACTCCCAAAGCAGGACATAGAGAATTCTAGGGCTGAAGAGCAAGCCAAATTTATAAATTAAAAATAAATTCCAGCAATGTTCAATAAATTATATATTGCATACTATAAGAATTACATTATTATTGCCATAATAATATATGGCAGTTATTAGAATTACATCAATAACATATGCAACTGCTAATGGACTTATAATGTAGCATGCCATTGGGAAATAAAAACTAACTATATTTTTCCTGTTACCAAACAAATGCTGCTATAATCTATATAGTAATTTGAAACTGAGTAGTTTTAAGTAGAAGTTTATGCCCATATTTGCTATGCATATGTGGGCCTCTGTCACATAATTTCCCCCTGAAGTTAAATAAAGGGAAAATGTCACACACAGACTGTTTTTATATACCCAAACTGTTTTAATTATTTTGACTGACTAAACAGACTAAGGCAATTTATTCAGTTAAAAAAGTTGAGCTCAACCAAAAATTCTTCAGAGAGGTCAAAGCAATAAATAATGAACTCAATCAAAAATCAAATCACAAGTTTCTTAAATGAGGAGGTTGATTTGATTGGTAAAATCAGTCAAAATAGTCAAATCCATTCGTATGTGTGTATAGACAGAAGCATAGCATGTCATCATACCTTGCTCATTGAAATTTACATTTACTAATTAATCTGATATTCATACAAACTCTCTAAAGTGAGGGGGGGTACAAAATGTTTCCATTCTTATTTTTCAGCTAAAGAGTTTTAGAGAAAAGTGGCTAGAAAGTTACCTATAAGTACATTTCAGATCAGCCAAAACATATTGACTTACAACAATGATTTACTGTTTCTCACAATTCTGTGAGCTGTTCAGTTTTTTGTTTGTTTGTTTTGTTTTTCTCCATTTGATATAGACTGAAGTCACTCATACAATTGCATTTCACTGGGAGCTTGATTGGGAGTGGAATATTCAAGGTGACCTCTCATGTGCAAGTCACTAATTAATAAGCTAGCTTGAGTATTGCTTTTGTTTTTGTGGTTTCTTTTTTTATTGCAGTTTAGAATAAGTATTATTCTGTATTAGTTTCAGGGACCCAAGGCTGAGTTTTTTCTGTCAAGGCAGTTGTCTTCCAAGTGAAAGCATTTTCAAGGGGATAAGACATGTTAAAACATTAACTGAGCCTCTGATTGCATCACACTTGTTGGTGTCCCATGGTCAAAACAAGCCCAGAGACATGTGGGAGGGACTACACATGTCTTATATTTGGAGATGTGGCTCATTGGGGGTCACCAATGTAACACTGGTTGGTTTGTTCTAGAGTAAGGATTAGAACTCAGGCCTCTCATCAAACCAACCTGACACTCCAATGTCACATTCAACCTTTCCTTAGTAATATCAAGAGGATTCATCATTTTAGCCTATGCTGTGTCATTAAATTCCAATAGAGAAAACAGTTTAATATTGCATATCTGCTTTGAAGTTACCAGTTAAACTTATCTCCCAGTTTAAATTCTAATCATTTTCATCTAAGAAGGAAATCTGAGATAAACCTATCTTTGCTAGGTTTTATATGCCTTCATATGCAATACCTCAAAACCTTATAGTCTCAAGAATGATCTTCCTATTTATAATCTTACCTGAAATTTAAGTCCAACACTGGCATTATTATTTCCTATACTGTATGTTTGAGAATGCTGAAAATCATAATATTGACTGCTTTAATCATAATAAGTAAATCATCATATTGATTTTCCTGCTCACCTTCCAATTCCAGAAGGTTCTTGATCTGGAAGAACTCATGGGCTCTTGGGAAAACATTTGCATAAATCTCTGCAACAATTTTATGTGGCTCATTTCTATCTCTTGTTCACAGCACAGATTCATGTTGCTATATATTTTGACATTTGAGGAGGTCCATTTATTGCAATGTAGTACAAAGAATGTCCCAAACCAGCAGTTCTCTAATGCTTGGTCTCAAAATCCTTTATATTGGTAAAAATTATTTAAAACTGCAAAAAGCTTTTGTATAGAAATTATTCTGATCAATATTTACTTGATATAACTGATAATTATTTTAGAGGAACACATTCCATTGGCTATTGGAATGATGACATCATGACATGTCATGTTGCCACTGTGCCTCCTCTGTTTCCAGAGGAAACAGAGGAGGGAACAAAGCAAGTCACATCTTATTTATTATTATGAAGATAGTTTTGAGCCTACAAAGGTCTCAGAAGCCCTCTGAGATTCCTAAACCACATTTTAGGAACTTCTGTTCCAAGTAATTTCCACATGAAATCTAAAAGGTGCCTTTAGAGAATAAAACTGAAGTGAAAGCACAAATCAGAGCAATAGGAAAATTTGCGATTGGGGAACCTGTTCATGTTTTGTGACCAAGGATTTTATTTTGACCTATATATTAGGTGGGGAAATCAGAAAAACAGATTAGATCTAGACCAAAGTGGTCCATTTCATAGATAACAATTCCACATGGCTCTCAGCTTTGTGCCAAGATCCCTTGGGATGCCATATCTCAGTGAAGGGGCAAATGAGTGGGACAACATGCTGCACAGTAAGGGACATGAAGATATTTTCTCTCAATAATGATTTTAAATAAAAAAGAAAAAATTTCCCCTGATATTTGTAATAATGGGTCCCACTTTCTGGGTTTTCAGCCCATTTTTATTATGAAGTTATCTCGGGTTAGCAGTGCTTCCAGTCACATGAAAGAGCAGAGACATGTCTCACCTGGAGGAACGCATTTAAGCTGAACTTTAAAAAATCCCCCACACATGCCATTAAAAAGTAAGCTCACAATTTTTTTTAAATCACAAAATAAAAGAAGAAATAAATTGCTGAGTAAATTGGCAAAGAACATAAATATGAAGATTATAAAGTAAGAATGTTTTATATGTTTATAAAATAAAAAAGGATTTAAAAACATGTCAAGTGAAAGAATCCAAGATAGCAGCATAGGTAATCACCTACACAACAATTTCAAAACTACAACTAAAAGGCAGAATGGACATCATCCAGAACCACAGGAAAGCTGGCTGAGTGGAAATTCTACAACTAGAAGGAAAGAGAGGGGCTCACAGAGTCCCAGAGGAGCTGCAAAAAGCTGAGGTAAGGAGATGCGCGAGTGGAGAGAGCAGGTGCTGGAGAACCTGGCTGGCTTTCTCTGGCAGGAGGGAGATGAAGATTCTCAATGGCATTGAACCCCTTATCCTATGACACTAAATCCCAGATCCAGCTGAAACTCATAAAGAGGGAGTTTGGACTATAAAAAGGGAGAAGTGCACGGAAATTTAGGGGAGTCACAAAAGATCAGAAGGGTGGTGGCGTGCACTGCACTGCGCCCTGAGTACCCACTACTGATTGTGCCGTTGGCTTTCACGAGTGGGCAGGAGACAGGCCCTCCCAACTGTGCCACTTCTAACTCCACTAAACCCCAGTTTCGGGCGAAACCCTGGGGACCCAGACTCATATGGTCCCGGAGCGCAGTGGAACCAGAGGGGCAGCAGTCTAGAGGCACTGCGAGAGAGCGCCACACACAGGGACTGCTCCAGTGATTACCCAGTCACGTGAGACTCAGGGGCTGAGGAGGGCAGGGCCAACTGGAAGGCAAGGCTGTCCCTTAAGCCCTAAGACTACACCCATCCCAAGCTCAACAGAGAGGCTTTTGCAGTTTTGCAACTCTTGTATCCTAAGGCTGAATCCAACACAGAAGTTCTCCCGGCATAGTGAAAATGCTGAGACAAAGGAAGAGATCACAAACAAAAGAAATGGAAGAAAACAAACGACTGGATATAGAGTTCAAAACCACAGTTATAAAGTTTTTCAAGAATATCCTAAAAAAAGTTGGATAAAGTTAGTGAGACCCAAGAGGAGATAAGAAAGAACCAACTAGAGATGGAAAAGATTCAGCTAGAGATGGAAAAGGACCAACTAGAAATTAAACATACACTGACTGAAATAAAAAAAAATATTATACAGAGACCTAATAGCAGACTAGAGGAAGGCAAGAATCAAGTAAAAAATTTGAAATATAAAGAATCAGAAAACACTCAAATGGAAAAGCAAGAAGAGAAAAGAATCCAAAAATGTGAAGATAATGTAAGGAGCCTCTGGGACAGCTTCAAGCATACCAACATCAGAATTGTGGGGGCCCCAGAAGAAGAGAGAGAGCAAGATACTGAAAACCTATTTAAAGAAATAATGACTGAAAACTTTCCACAACTGGTAAAAGAAATAGACTTACAAGTCCAGAAAGCACACAGAACCCCATATAAAAGGAATCCAAAGAGAACCACACCAAGACACATCATAATTAAAATACCAAGAGCAAAAGACAAAGACAGAATATTAAAAGCAGCAAGAGAAAAACAGTTCATTACCTAAAAGGAAGCACCCATACAACTGTCAGCTGATTTCTCAACAGAAACGATGCAGGCCAGATGGGAGTGGCAAGAAATATTCAACATGATGAATAGCAAGAACCTACAACCAAGAATACTCTATCCAGCAAAGCTATCATTCAGAATTGAAGGGCAGATAAAGAGCTTTACAGATAAGAAAAAGCTAAAGGAGTTCATCAACTCCAAACCAGTATTATATGAAATGCTGAAAGGTACTCTTTTAGAAGAGGAAGAATTAAAGGTAAAAGACAAAAAATTATGAACAACAAATATATATCTATCAACAAGTGAATCTAAATATTAAGTGAATTAAAAATTTGATCAACAGAATAAACTGGTGAATATAATAGAATCAGGAGCACAGAAAGGGAGTGGACTGATAATTCTCAGGGGGAAAGGGGTGAGGGGTGTACAGGGAGAGACTGGCCCAAAATCATACACCTATGGATTAGGTCAATGGGAGGGAGGTAAGGATAGAGGGCAGGGTGGGAGCTGGGTAGAGGGGAGCTATGGAGGGGACAAAAGAGAAACAAATGTAATAATCTGAATAATAAAGATTTAATTAAAAAATAAAATAAATCATGTCAAATGAAAAGGAATAAATTAGCATCTATACTAATAAAAGCCTAGGTGGCCCTCATGCCCTCAGTTCATCACAAGATGGCCACCATAATGTCATCACAAGATGGTTGCCCCACATTGTCACAAGATGGCCACCCCCATATCATCACAAATGACCACCACAAGATGGCTGCCACAAGATGGCTGGCAGGGGAGGGCAGTTGTGAGAGATCAGGCCACAGGGGAGGGAAGTTGGGGGCAACCAGACTGGCAGAGGAAGGCAGTTGTGAGCTATCAGGCCAGCAGGGAGGGCAGTTGGGGTGATCGGGCTGGTAGGGGAGGGCAGTTGAGGGAGAGATCAGGCCAGGAGGGGAGCAGTTAGGTGTCATTCAGGCCAGTGGGATTGGGCCTGAACTGGCAGTCAGACATCCCCCACGGGGTCTCAGATTGGAAAGAGTGCAGGCTGGGCTGAGGGAGGTCCCCCTCGCCCCCCATGCACAGTTTGTGTGCACTGGGTCTCTAGTTTCTAAATAAATGAATCAAATTAAATAGTCCATGAGGATCTGACTCTGTTGCAGTCCTCCCATAATGCTGATAAGAGAGTAAATTGGTAAAACCACTTTGAAAAATTATTTGATAATATTCACGGAAGCCAAATGACACACTACATGACAAAGCAATTCCTCTAGATATAAATGGAACAAAAATGCTTCACCTATGCTCACCAAGGAAATATGCAAGGAAGCTTATAGCAGCACTACTTATAATGTGCGTTCACTTTATAAAGATGAATCTCAAAAGTTGAGAGAGATCATGGGAGACAACGTTTTAACTTAAAGATTAGACATTTCCCAGAATTAATGCAAGACCTGAACCCCAGGTTTCTGGAAGAAAATGATTTCCCAGATTGATCCATATGAGGAAATACACACTCAGACACATCATGAAAAAAACTGTGGAATAGCACAAATAAACGGCAGATTCTGAAAGCAGCCAGAAGAGAAAGGGTAGAAATTATGGGAAAAAAATTTTAATGCTGGCAGCAGCAGTAGAAGCCAGAAATCACAGAAGGATGTATTCAAAAGTCCCAAGAGACAGTAATTATCAGCCTGAAAATAATCTAAATTGGGGGAAAGTTATGCAGAATCATAGCACGTGGATCCTTTGTACTGTTCTTTTCATCACAATTTCCCGCATAAAAGGGCACAGTCCACTTTTCAGTTGTTTGTGAACTGTAAACAGGTAGTTAATAAAATTGCTCTGTCAATAAAATGTGCTTTATTACCTATCATGGGCTAAATAGATGTGATCAGCCTAGTCTAAAAGCACACTTTTTCCCAGATTCCAGCTTTAGTGTGAGAGTGTAGTAGATTCTCAAGAAATATATAAGTAGAAATATGGATAAATGGAGGGGTGCATAATTAGATACATGCATACACACACTTATTTTGTGGCTAAGTTTCTCATTTGTATTCTTCCCTGAAGCTGAGTGCCTCTTGGGCCCAGTCCCAAATGTTCATTTTCTGAATTTGGAGGCCTGGGTCTGACCAGTGTTTCTTGCCCTGACGAGCATGCAGGGAAACAGGTTTATGCACCCAGGTGCACAGGGCTGTGTCTGGGAATACTCCTTGTGAGTCCTGTCATGTTATCCAATAAAACCAGCTACACACACACACACACACACACACACACACACACTACACACATGAACACATACACACACACATGGTATGGCACACTTTACAAAGTGTGTCACCATTTCCTGAGAGAAACGATCTCCCCGTCAGGCTCTGACTGGAAATCATGGCAGCTGAAAGTCTGGCTTCTCCCTGTGGACTATTAGTCACCCTATAAAAGTTAATTTAAAACAAATTAATCCATAAATCTTTACATTGTCTGCAAATACTTACCACTATAAAAAGCCTTCCCTTTCCCATACACTCTAAAGCAGAGTTGCACTGCGTGTTAGAAAATGGCCTCCCGATTCAGAATGAATGAGTGTGACCTTTTTTCCTAGGATGTCCTGAAGGTGCAAGGGCATGTGACCTCCAGCACCATCATGTCTCCTCAGGAAAAGAGAGGACACCATCAGAGGCCTGTCTGCATAACCTGCATGCATGGAGAAGCTATTTTAAGGGCAGTGCCTCTAGCCAGTCCTGAGTCACCTCATAGAGTGCCTCAACTCACACGGGGCCAGCCTGGACCTGAGGGGGGACTCAGGGACGCAGGTCTCCAGGAGACAGGTGTGTCCATAGCATCTGCATCATTAACAATGGCATATCCCAGAAGAATGCAGGCAAAGGCTAAGAATGGAAACTTGCAGCATTAGAGGCTTGATGTCTCCTGAAAAGCCAAAAGGCAAACATTATTCACTCAAGAAAACTGCTTTAAAATATTTATGGAGCATGGTAAGCAACCAGGGTAAATATAATGTTTCCAAACTTTTCTAAGTAGATGAGGCTGTAACTAGAATCACAGCCATTTAAAACACTAATTTATATGGTCCCTAAATTTATATGGTCGCCACCTCTGATAGTTTGGAACTTTTAAGAACGCATTTTTTGCATAGAAAATGTTATTTTTATGCTAAATGATTTCTATCCTGCACATTTTTTTAAAATGGCTGCGTTCTAAGTCAGAGAAGACTGAGGTGGTGATCAAATCAATGAAATCCAAAGGCCCCAATTCCTTTGTCCAGGGCAAAAAGAAGCACCAAGGGGGAATGTCATGCTGAAGTCATTCACTGAAGAGGCTCAGGGCTGCCGCTCCATACTCTGGAATAAGGCACTTATGGAGCCTCTAATATCAACGCCTGCACCACCACCCTGATGGCTAAGGCACTGCTCCATTAGCTGTAATTATTCCATTTGTAAGAAATAAGTGTTAACCATGTTCAAAGGTATACTCACAAATCATTTTTAAAGGATGAGTTTCATGCACTTGAAATAATAAATTTCACAACAGCCTAAGCAACAAATCTGTGTGAAGGCCTAAATTCAAATTAGAAAAGCATTTAAAATATTAAAATGAAATATACTCAGCAACAGAAATTATTACAGCCTGTAAAACCTTAAGAGACACACAAGAGAGAATATTAGAACCAAGTAAAGAAGAAACTGTGTAGATGTTCAGTTTGTGAATGTATTAAGTATTCAAAAGCTCCAGGTTTCCTGCAACCTAGGAAAGGACTTGTATGCCTATAGCCTGGGAGTTGGAGACCAGATGCAGTCCCACAACTTCACAGATGTCTTTGACCTCTATTCTGAATAAGTAGAAAGTAAGTAGCCACTTGCAAATGCAGAGATGAAGACATAGATGAGAGTGAGTGCTGGGTGGTTGGATATGGGGGAAAGAGGTTGCTGGAATAGGTTTAGACCTTCCCACCCTGCCATCTGGACATCATTTTAGAGTGTGCATGGGTTACTATTCTCAGCAATCCTCAGACATTCACCTGCCTTGCCTATATTCAGAACAAAACCACCCATTAGCAATACTTTAAAAGGCCATGGAGCCCAACAGGTATGATGTGTACACCTCTCCTAAGAATATTACAGTGTGATGAAGTGTACAAAGCAAAGCAAATATTGAATAAATAAATTACAAAGTAACTGTAAAAATATTGGTATACCTATAGGTGGGTAGCAGAAAAGGAAAATGTTTATATAAGATAAACCCCAACAATAATTTTTCAAAAAAAAAAAAAAGCCTTCATTAGTTAACTTGGAGAGTTCGTTTGCCACCAATCTTGTGGGGAAAAGAGGTGTCTGCACATTGATCCAGAATTCTTGAATTTGTCCCATGTATGGGATTCCTGAATGCCTCAGTGCTTTTAATGACATGGTAGAAACCATTCCTATATCTCAACTGACTTTATGAATATTGAATAAACTTACTAGTAGAAAATAGAACTTGTTATATATACATAACATAAACTCCCAATCATGAAAACCAACAAGATTAGTCTCTTAACCACCACAACAAACAGGATTAGTCTCTTCTCTTTTGCAAAAGAGGCATTGCTGTCCCATGTGGCGCTAAAATGGTTATTTAAATTTAAATTAATTAAAATTAAGCAAAAACAAAAAGTTGGTTTCCCAATTGCACTAGTGCTCCCTCGCCACGCATGCACAGCTAGTGGCTGTGTGATGGGGTGATGGACACGGAGTGTGGCCTGCGGGGTGACCCTGCTGGGCAGGACTGTGCAGCACTCCCAACAGTTAGCAGAGCACCCAACAGCCCAGAGTTCCCTAGGCAATCAGAGACACAGTAGGCTGCCTTTATGTTTTTAGAAGTTCCTTAGGCAATTCTAAGAGATTAACCAAAGATCTTATATGCAACAAGTAGGCTTTGCAGATGTAGTCAATACACACTCTGAAGTTAAAGTTTATGTTTCTGAGAAATTAAGTGAAAACTTCAGATCTGTAGTACAGTGCCTTAGGAACTGATGCACATTTTTATAAACACGGGGAAGAAGCCTGATTCTCTGATGATAAGAAACAGGGTCGTATAGATTTAAACTTAGAGTGGCAAACAGTGGCTTGCAAGCAGCATGTGGCTCGTAAGCCACAGTTTGCCGACCACTGATCTAGTGTATTATAGTTTATATGCATTATATTCATAATAATATATTAATACATATAACATGCTATATATATTATATTATATTTTTATATTCTTTATATATATTATATTATATTAATTATAATATTATGTCATATTATTACTAGTAGCCCTGTGCCAGTAGCTCGCTGCCACCCTCTTGTAGCTCCCCCAGCAACTCCTCATAGCTTGCTGCCCTGCTCCCTCCTGTAGCTCTTCGCTGGCACTTGTAGTTCACTGCCCCACCCTCCTGCAGAGGATTGTGATCCACTCATTACATGGTCGGTCGTTATGCCTCATGTGGAATGGATAATTAACATATTCCTCTCTTATCGTATAGGATCATATTATATTATAGGGCCATAGCATGAAATTTGTGCAAAAGTAAGCCTTCCTTCCTCCAGCTGCCAGCAGGCACCCAGAACCCTAGCTTCCTTCATAGCCCTGGCTTTGTCCAGAAGGTTGTTTTGAAGGACATCTGGTCTAATTAGCATATTACATTTTTATTATTATAGACTACATTACATTATATTATATCTGTATATAAAAACATAAGCGACTGGCTGACCAGCTGACTGGCTGACCAGCCAGTAACTGTGGCATGCACTGACCACCAGGGAACAGACACTCAATGCAGGAGCCGAAACTACAGGCATGGAAACATAGAACAGACTGATGAATCTCAGAAGGAAGTAGGGGAAGGAGGAGAGTGGAAGAGATTAACCAAAGATCATATATGCATACTAGAGATCCAGTGCACAGATTCGTGCACTGATGGTGTCCCTAGGCCTGGCTTGCGGGGATTGGGCTGAAACCAGCTCTCCAACATTCCCCAAGGGATCCCAAATTGCAAGAGGATGCAGGCCAGGCCAAGGGACCCCGCTGGTGCATGAATCTGTGCACTGGATCTCTAGTTATATTATATTATACTAGATGCCTAGTGCACAAAATTTGTGCACTCGGGGGAAGAGGTGTGTCATTCAGCCCAGCTTGTGCCCTTTCACAATTCAGGAGCCCTCAGGGGATGTCTTAGGCCTAAGCCATCAGTCAGACATCCTTAGCTCTGCTTTGGAAGTGGGAGAGGCTCCCACCACCATTGCTGTACCCACCAGCTGTGAGCCCAGCTTCTGGTTGAGCAGTGCTCCTCCTATGGAAATGCAGTAACTACCAGGGAGCAGCTCCTGTGTTGGGAATCTGCCTCCTGGTGGTCAGTGTGCATCATGGTGACTGGTTGTTCTGCCATTTGGTCAATTTGCATATTACCTTTTTATTATATGGGATTATATTATATTTAAGCCTATCTATGTTTCCATAATACATCTCCTATGTCATAAAATGATAACTCAAGAAATTTCTTTCCATCTGCTTTTTTTGTGGCACCCACATTGACCTAGCATGTTGGTATGGAGTGTGCTCTGCCTGGTCTGCGTCCTGGGCATCGAGGAGCAGGCAGCAACTCCCCTGAGGCTGCTCTGCCCTTGCAGGGACTTAGGGAATGTCACCCCCCACTTTCTAGGACAGTGATTTTCAACTTTCTTCATCTTGTGGCACACAAACCCATTACTGAAATTCTTCAGTACACCAAAAATATAATTTTAGCCAAACTGACAAAAAATAGGCATAATTTTGATTGGTATACAAAAAATAATAATAGTAATTACCTACACTTTTTGATCCAAACTGACTTTTTCACATTGGACATCTTTTGTTGGTTTGACTATTAATATTTTTTAAAATTTGATAATCTAACTGAAAAGAGGTCAGTGTCCCTGACTAAATAGTCAGATATTGCATATTTTAAAAAATTCTTGTAGCACACCAGTTGAAGATTGTTGATATAAAGGAATTGTCACGGATAGTCTAGTCTAGCTAAGCTGGTGTGGAGCAAGTTGTGTTGTTGCCATGTGGTCATTAAGTCTGCCCTGGAAATCCCTTCTTACCTCAAGATTTTCACCAAATGGTCCTACTCCTGTTTCTACAGTTGCACAAAGTAAGATGCTTATATTCTCATTATTTAATCAGCTGATTTCTTCAGAAGATTTTACTTCCTTATATTACAAAAAAAAATCTGCCTCTGTCAATGGCTGTAGCTCTTTGTCTTTCTTATTCTTTTCTAAAATATAATTTTATTTGTTATACAATTATTAAGTTCCTATTCACTAAATCAGAATTCTAAGGGGAAGAGGCCAGGGAAAAGCATTTTGGAGAAGTTCCTTGTTCCTTGGGCAATTCTAAGTCACACTCTGGGATAAGAAACTGCTATAAACTCAGTGTAATTTCTTTGACTGCCCATTGTGTGTGTGTGCACAGCCTGGATTTGTCACTCATTCAGGATGTGATCTAGGCCAAGACATACCCAAGCTTGCAGGGCTTCATTGCCCTCACCCATAAGATGGAACAACAGTATTCTCATGTAACTGTCGAGAGACTTACATTGCATAAACTTGTATCTCCTTATGGAAATTTAATTTTGTCTCACCCACTTGTGTTCTTTGTAATTGAAAGATGCTTTCCAAACTTATTTTGAGGAAGAGGCCCATTCCCACTTGGAGTTGGCACTGAAGTGGGTTTCTTACTGGGGAATTCTATTAAGTGGCCTTCTTCACATGCCATCCCAAGTAGAGAAATGGCATTCCATGGAGTGAATATTTAATCACTCTCTACACAGTATGTACTGATGGGAACTGCCAATCTTATAAATTGCTTGTTAGCATTTAGGGAGACTCTGGTCATGGGAGAGAAAAGTCCCACACCAGACAACTTCATTTGCTTACTTTTCTTAGGTGCACAGTGAGAAGACACCTAACAAACAAGAGATATTCAGAAAATACTGAGGAGAAGACAATTGAAAGAAACAGGCAAGGTTTAGATTCCAAACAGTATATGGTTTGATATTCTTTATTTTTTAAGTTGGAATACATTAATTGTTTTCACCTCCCAATTAAGACATGTTTGAAGGGCCCTGACCAGGTACCTCCATTAGAGCATCATCCTGTACACCAAAAGGTTGTAGTTCAATAAATTCCCAGTCCCTCATTTGGGAGGCAAGAGATGTTTCTCTCTCTCTCTCTCTCTCTCTCTCTCTCTCTCTCTCTCTCTCTCTCCCTCTCTTTCTCTCTCTCTCTCATTTTTCTCTTTCTCTCTCTTTCTCTTCCATCCTCTCTAAAATAAATTTGAAAACACATATCCTTGGTTGATGATTTAAAAAGAAAAGATATGTTTGAAGGAATCTACCTTTACTGTTACTACTCAAGCTCAAGCCAACTCAATACAGAAGATGACCAAGAGGGAAAAATGCTGGGTGATTGCTGTTTCCATGGAGAACCCACCTATGCCTTCCCATGGCTCTGTGTTTATGAAGCCAGGCTGCATGATCAGGCAGAGGCACAGGCCTTTTAAGGGGCTGGACAGATGGTCCATTTGATTCCTAACAGAGTGAGGCAATCGGCTCCTGTTCAGCATAGGTCTGTGGAACTCTGTAGGTGAAAAATGAGAATGACCCCAGATGGCTTGCCCTGCATTCCAGAGCAGGTCCAGCTGCAAGCTAGCTGAATGACCACGAGAAGCAATTGGCTGAGGTTTATTTGGGAAATCAGGAGACAAAGAAGAAAGCCTCTATTTCTCAAACCATAGAGGAACAGACTTTGGAACAATCAAAAGTAAAACAACAACAAAAAAACCCTTCACAATCCTAACCCATTTTCCAAATAAAGTCAAAAGGATGACCATTGGAAAATTCTGAAAGGCACCAAATGTGTCTTCTGCACCTCTACCCTTTCTCTGCCCCTTTCACCAGCAACCAGAGGCACCCCTCCTGATACCAGGAGCCCTGAATCCCTGTCAATCATATGTGATGGCTGAGTGATTGGCATTCTCTGAATGTAACTCATTTACACTGAAGTGTTACCTTGAGCTCTCATTTGCATTTAAACCCTTTCATTGGAATTGCCAGCTTCCACCCCACCCTGACCCCTTCTCAAAAGATTTTCAATCAGAACACAGGAGAATCTTGTATGGGGCTAGTCAGTTTTCTTGGTGAGAAAAAAAAAGCTCAGAGCATCCTTTATGTTTCACTTAGGGAGAGCAGGAGGCATGGAAGGCTGAAGGGCTACAGAGAGGAAAGAAAGGGAGAAAAGATGAAAAAAAGAAGGCAAAGGAAGGAAAGAAGGGAGGTGATTCTGTCTTTATCCTAGAGTTGAAGACTTCCTGACTGATGGCCCTTTCTGGGAGGTCTGGATTATAATCCTGACGATGATTTCTACTAGTGCCCTAAGCCTGGCTGCTGTCCCTTCTCCGTGCAGGGTCCCAAGGTCTTCTGACTCTCCAGACTCCCACCATTTTAACACAATCAATCTGATCCTGTTCCTCTCTCCCAAGACATGGACATACATACATTTTGTTCTGTAATATTTTCTGTAGGTTTTCCCCCAGACTCATACATTTAAATACTTTTTAATAAGCCCCATATTAGTTTATTGTTCCAAAATCTATTTCTGACAAAAAAAAACAAAAACAAAACAAAACAGCTTGAATCTCTTCGCAACTAGCAGCAGAGGTACCTTCACAGTGCATAGGTCATCGGTTCCTCAGCTCCTCCGCCTCCAAGCATTGGACAGGAGCCTGGCTGTAGCCCAGGCAAGGCCAGACTGAAGTCTCACGGAGCGCAGGACTCTTCTTCCTACTTCTCTGACTGGGAGGGTAGGAGTAGGAGGCAGGGAGGTGAGGTTAACAGCCTGATGGACTTGACTATGCAGCAGGGAAGATTGAGCAGCAATGCCTGCTCTGGGCCCAGACAACTTCAGGACACTCACTTGCCTCATCTTGTCTAAGTTTCATGAACAGTCTTACCTCTGTGGTACTTTTCAGCTTGTGGCCATAGCTCACACCTCTGCTCTTCCACTCAGCTTGTGAAATCTTTCTTGGTTAGAGCTTGTTTGCTGTGAGGTGGATGGCCTGACTTAATAGAGATGATGTTTGAATGCTCTAAGCATCTAAGCATAGCATCCCAAGACATTCCCTTCCCAGAGATGACTACTTTGATAACTTTGAGATAACCTTTGGGCAGGTGAAATGCCATTAAAAGTCCAGCGGAGCAGTTAGTATGAAACTGCAAAATATCTCATACTGCCAATTCTGTGGTAATGTTAAAGTTGCAAATGTTTTATATCAATACAATATGAATGATGATAACGATGATGGTAGCTGATACTTATCTTTAAACTACAGACTCATACAGCAAGAGGCCAAGACAGGTTGAGGGGATAGCAGACTGCTGTCTCCCCTTGTTCTCATTCCAGTATAGACCAGCAGCTGGGGTGCCTGGACTGTGGAAATTCATCCCTGCGCCTTGAGGGTGTTGTTGCCAGTCTTGTAAAGTTGATGCCAGCTAAGTGAGGTGTTTTCCTGGGGAGGTGGGCTGTTTCCCCAGCACATTCAGGCCTGGGAAGGCACCACGGCAGCTTCTTGTAATAGACAAGAATGGGATGGCAGTGAGCAGTGAGTGCATGCTTGGCCCTGGATGGCCCTCAGGAAAGTGCACTCTGCAAGGTAGAAGCCGAGCAGCTGCAGTTGGCACACAGGAGCAGGCAGAGACAGGGTTGCAGTGGAACCCAGCCTACTGCTGACTAACTATGGCTTGAGTGGCTCTTACCTGCTCTGTGCTCTTCTGCATCTATAGCCCAGGCACAATAGCACAGCATCACACATAGTATAAAGACAGAAGGCCTGATGCATTTTTTCTCGTGGATTCCAAAAGTAAGTGTGTTCTAATCATGTCAGTGAAGGAAACAGACCAGCTGGGTAAGGGAAGAGTACCTAATAGGTGTGGGCCCTCAGCCAGCTCTTTCCTGCTCTAGTGCCACAGATCCCACACACAGCACAGAATGCTATGGTCATTACCAGTCCTTGCCCCCAGAAGCACAAAAAGTAAACTGGAGATCTCTCAACATGTGTGTGACCATTGTTTGGTCAAGTAGAAAAATTGGCATTGGAACCCTAAAGTTATCAACGGCCAGAAATCCTATATGTTCAGGCCTCGTGATGAATTTATCAGGTAGCACCTGCATAAGCAAGCTAGTATGACCTACACATACATAGATGTAGTCAGTTCACCTGGGACTGAGGTGTGATCCTGTGAACATAACACAATGCAACACACCACACAAGCCAGAGTAGGAAAATCCTGCTTGGAAAGCAGGAGGGAAAAGTTAAAATTGTCTCTCTCTCAGTGTAAAGCATGTCCTAGAATGCTAAATGCAGTTTTATATTGTAACAGTACATAGAAAAGTGCTCATAACCCTATTTATTAAAAGCCTCAATATGCTAAGTGTCCAATTGATCACTCAACCGCTCATTATGACATGCACTGACCACCAGGGAGCAGATGCTCTGTTAGCTTGCTTCTGGGGTCCACCAATGGGAACTGAGCAAGATGGTTGGACACACCCTGCAAGCCCTCCTGAGGTGCCTCTCCGCTGGCCCACCTCCTGCGTCCCTCCCCAACCCTGACAGTGCACTGGTGGGGTCACTCGGCCTAGCCTGCACCCTGGCATCACAACCCAGGACCCCTCAGGGGATGTTGGAGAGCCGGTTTTGGCCCAATCTCACAGGCCAGATTGAGGGACCCCATTGGTTCACAAATTCATGCACCAGGCCTCTAGTATACTTCCACATAGAGAGGGGTAGGGAGAAAGAAGCCGTGTGTTTAGTCACATTAAATTTTCATCCCATGCGTGGCTGAGGAGGCTTGCTAATGGCAGGGGCTTAGTTAGGTTTATTATGTCAAAGTGTGTTCATTCTTCAGCATAAGAGGTCAAAATGATTCAACTCTCCAAGCCTCATCTGTGAAATGGGAATAAACACTAGTTTCTAGCAATGTACAGGTGCTTAGCACAATGCCCAGAACACAGTGAATGGGAGGCAATCAGTATTAGCATGAAAACTAAACAGTGAATTAGTATAGTTATAACTTGGCTTTTAAAGTAAGTTAATATTTCTATTATGATATTTATCTGGAAGCAAAGTACAAAAATTGAGACTCCTGGCATTTTTGTGTCTATAAGATATGATTCAAATGCCTTTCTCTGGGACAAATTTCTGGGGAGAGATTCTAATGCAGCATTCTAGTGTTATGAACCTGGAGCCTTTGCCTTGTAAACTCATGGGGTGAAATCTTATCCTTTGATTTTCAAAGTATGACAAAGAGCTATTGATTGAAAGCATATTGTCATTTAAATGACAATTAGGGATGGGTGAAAGGTGGTTATTCAACAATTCAAGCCTCTCTTTTAATACTGTCAAGGATGACTTAACCTTCACCCAAACACACTTCTGAAACTTCTGAGTTACAATGTGTCTAAAATCAATGTGCTTTTCTTAAAGTAAGAGAATCATGTCATTACTCTCAGATGTTGAATTTGGTAGTTTTGAATCTAGTGGTAAAAATCTTTCAGAAAGTTTTGCTCCTAGTCACAAAACACTTGTGTTTTTACAAAAACCCAACACTGTGTTTGCCCTTTAATATGAAATGAAATCACTCAGTGCATTTTCCTCGAGTAGCTAGTTATGAAAGTATATGCATTTTCAAAAATCCAGTGCTATGTGGGCGATGTATGTTTTAATTTAGAGTACTTTAAATAGGAATCCATCCTTCTGAAGGTACATTGCTTTGAACTTCATGTCTCTTATTACTGAAAAACAATGTTCAATTCTAAAGTCATTAGGGTGGTACCTATTTTAAAGGAGACAATTGGAAGAATGGTAACTATGTGTGTGTATCTGAGTATTTATTCTGCATTACGGACTCACACATTTTGCCACATGAATACATTCTATTAATAATCTGCTTTGATATTGCAAACACAGACACAAACATGTTAGCATGCTATGCCTGCACTGGTGAGACCCAATTCCATCTCACAGCTCTGCTCAGGACGAGTTCCCTGCGGCTTACAGAATGCAGGCAGCGTGAGGCACAGCTTACATCTCTAGGATTCAAGTGCCTTTAGAATTTATTTTGTCTAAGCACCTTCTCTTCTCTTCTCTTCTCTTCTCTTCTCTTCTCTTCTCTTCTCTCTCTCTCTCTCTCTTTCTCTTTCTCTCTCTTTCTAATGTATGCACATTTGTCTGTTTGTTTGTTTTTTTCAGGAATGCTAAGCCTTCCCTGGGATGACATCAGATACCAGGGTGCCTTTGGCACCTTCTCGCCCCAGTGCAGCCATTGTCTGGCAGCTGTGAGTCAGCGAGCAGCCAAGGTCGCCCAGCCCCTTCTCTCGGATGTGCATGAGCTCCAGGGACCCTTCACTAGCTTGACACATGGGGTCATGGCGGTGGCCTCGTCTCAAGCATGTGCCAGCAAAACGGTAGCCCTGAGGGCACTCACAGGACCCTTCAAAGATGGGAAACTTACAAAAGCAGTTCTGACTGAGCCTCCAGTTTGCTCTACAATTAGATGTTTTCTTCTGACTTGTAAAGAAAACCTATCAAAAGTGTATTTTCTGCCGAGACCAGTTTGGCTCAGTGGATTGAGAGTCGGCTTGCGGATTGAAAGGTCCAGGGTTTGATTCCGGATGGGGGCATGTACCTTGCTTGGGGGCACATCTACACTGTGGGGCGTGCAGGAGGCGGTTGATCGATGTCTCTCTCTCTCTCATCGATGTTTCTGACTTTCTATCTCTCTCCCTTCCTCTCTGTAAAAAATCAATAAAATATATTTTTAAAAAAGTGTATTTTCTATACTGTAGCAGTTTGTCAGGACATCTGCCATACAAATGGGAACACCCAATTTTACATGTTATTTGAGAATCCTAAGTAGACAAATCACATTGAATGCCATCACTGCACAGTGTGATTGGGAAGAGAGAGGGGAAAAAAATATATATATATATATATCAAGCTTGACATTGCTCAGATAGCAACTTCTCTTATTAGGAAACTTATAGAGACTCATTGTAACCATGAAAAATGGGACAGGAGTATTTCCTGTCTATATAAAAAAGGAAACCTATGCTATCAAACTTTAAAGATTTCTGTTCATCTTCTATTGTAAGGAAAATTGACTAAGTGTTTCATTCTGATCACAATATTTATTGATAAATTATTTTTAATGACAAAGTATACATTTAAAGGTAAAATCAATTTTAGTGTTATTCAGACAAATATATCTAAATGTTTAGACAATGAGCACAGACATTCAAGATATTGGGGGTAAAAAAGATGTTTTACTGCCGCCTTGTGGACAATGTAAAAGAACTGAGTATTTATTTGAACCAATGGTTAAGTTGTGAATCTTGGTTAGATAATAGAAGCAAGCAAAATAGGTATGAGGCAAGATATAATTAAATATTAATTTATTGAACTTAGTCAGAATACTATTTTCTTTTTTAAAACCCAAGAAGTTCCATAAAGTCTTTAAGTGATTATACGCTGTATGTCAAGAAATTCCACAAACAGGTAATGAGGAGGAAGTGAATGGGATAGAACTAAATATTAGTAGTGGACTTTAATCTGAATGACATTGGCTTTTTCTTTAAAGCAAAATACCTTCATAGACACTTGATGTATTTTTGCCATTATATTTCAAGAATATTTAGAAAATCGCAGCTACCATAGAATTAAAAGCACACCAGAAAAGCAGTCATAAGAAAAGCTAGACATAGTCTAGGATATTTTTAAGGTTTTTAAAAATTATCTATAACAATAAAAGGGCAATATGCTAATTAGACCAGACATCATTCTGGATGTCCTTCTGTATGAAGCTGAGGCTGGAGGGAAGCCTGAGTCTCGAGTGACAGAGGAAAGTTGGTGCCAGCAGCTGGGGGAAAGAAGGTCTACTCTTGTATGAATTTTCTTGCATCGGGCCTCTAGTTATAATTATTATTTTATTGATTTCGTAGAGGAAGGAAGAGGAAAAGAGAAACACCAATGTTAAGAGAGAATTGTTGCGTACCCCACACTGGGGATTGAGTCCACAACCAGGGCATGTGCTCTGACCAGGAATTGAACTGTGACCTCCTAGTTCATAGGTTGACGCTCAACCGCTGAGCCACATTGGTAGTGCTAGAATATTGTTTAAGTACAACTTGAGTACAAGCGTGTTTTCTAGGAGGGTTAATGTGTTTTCTGATTTTGGCTGGATCAAAAGCATCCAGTTTGTCTTTCTGAAGAGAAGATGCTTGTATTAGCCACCTTCTTCTTAAATGTTTGCATGAAAATAAATTTTCATTGGATACATATGTAGTTACAAACAAATGTTCAGGTAGAAGCCTAATTTCAAACTAGCTTCCAATCTTTCACAAGCACCACTCAACTGAGAACCCGTGCTGATGACACAGCCACAAACATGCTGTGATTCAACTTCCCACCATCGCCCTGTGGGCTAAACACTGAAAACGCCCAACTGATCTGCCAAGAGAAAAGGTGTCTTAGCACTTTGCATAGTGAATCTAATTTAAAATGGAAAGAACAATTAATAGATTTTCATTATAAATGTCTTTAAGCATATCAACTAAGCATGTAAAATAAATGCTCTGACATAAGAACATTATTTTCCATGATTTTGTAGCTACTACTGAGTCATATTTTTTCACTGGGAGTGGGTGAGAGAAGAATCTTCAGTGAAACAATCTGCAAATCAAAAGACCAGGATAATCTAAATTTTGCTAAGTGACTTAAATTTTAAATAATTCATTTTGTATATTATATAATCTTATTTTAGCAATAAACAGGTACAAAAACTTATTTAAATGAACTAAATATAAATCCATGCTCTCTACCAAACAACAATCAATATCACATAAGCTACAAAGCAGAGTGTTGGAATATTCCTATTTTTTTCTTGGTCTTGAACATGACAAACCTTAAGTAAATACCATTTTCAAAGTTTGTGTCACTTTTGTTGTAGTGTAAAAGGTTTTTAGATCATTGATGAATATATTGATCCCTATCATTAAAATAAGGGTTTACTTATAAACTAGAGGCCCAGTGCACAAAATTTGTACATGGGGGTAGGGGGGGTGGTGGTGTGCCTCAGCCCAGCCTGCACCCTCTCTGATCTGGGACCACTTGGACTGCTGGTTCCTAGTTACTCACTTGCCTGCCTGGCTGGTCACCCTTAACTGCCCCCACCACCCCACCAGCCTGACCACCTCTCACTACCTCTGCATGTTGACCTGATCACCCATAACTGCCCCCTGCTGCCAGCCAGGTCACCCCCAACTACCCCCTCCCTGCTGGCCTGGTCACTCCTAACTGCACCCCCTACCCTGGCCCTGCCAGCCTGGTCACCTCTGACTACCCCCCACCAGCCTAATTGCCTGCAACTGCCCCCCATGCTGGCCTGGTCATCTCCAACTGCTCTCCCTGCTAGCCTAGTTGCCTCTCACTGCCTCACTACCCCCTCGCCCCCTCAACAGGTCTGGTCACCTTCAACAGCCCTCCCTGATGGTCTGGTCACTCCCAGCTGTCCTCAGTGCCAGCCTGTTTTCCTCTCATGCCACCCCACTCTCTTCCCCGCCACCGGCCTGGTTGTCCCATGTAACCTGCTGTTCAGTCATTTGGTCATCCCTTACTAACCCCCCTGCTGGCCTGGCAGCCCCAATGCAGCCTGATTATTCAGTTGTTTGGTCATCCCTTGGGGCAGCCACCATCTGAGGCTTGCCTGTGCCTCTGGCTGGACCTGGGCCCCTGGAGGGTCTGAAGGAACTGGGCGCTGCCATCTTGTGGCTGTGGGTGCTGCCATCGTTGAGGCTGTGGCAGTCAATTAACATATGCCCTCCTTATTGGCTGTGGGGGCCACCATCTTTGTGAGGTGTGATCAATTAGCATATCCCCTCTTTATTAGATAGGATTATTTCACAAGTATGTTGTTTTTGCCTATTATCAGTAGGATATTAATTACTTACTTTTCAATGTTGTTGAGCGTTCGTTATTTGCCATACACTTTGCTTGTATTCTCACATAGTATCATCACAACCTGTGAATAGATTGTTATTAACTCCTTTTTGCAGATCAGAAAAGGAAGTCTCAGCGGGGTTGAGTCAATTAGCCATGGCCATACAACAATTTCATGGTTCTTGGAATAGCATCAATGACTTTGAGTGCCCCTCTGCTGCCTCCAACTTTCTTTGAGGAAAAAACATCACCTGCTCTTTCAGTGGCAGCAACGCTATTGACTTGTACTCTAGCTAATGACCAAATGTTCAAGCAAGCATTTGAATGACTGCTAAATCTATTTATGATCTACTTGTTAATTAACTTAATAGACATTTATTCAGTGTTTTCTCTGTGCTGGGTATATTGCAAGGAGCAGAGGCACAATAATGTCACACCATGATGATAACCACATCTCTGGAGCTTACAGTTTAGACACAAGTTTAAGAATATGAAAGTCAATATAACCTGGTCCTGCATTACACAGAGCAAAAAGCAGTAGCTCAGGGCTCAAGTGAGGTTTGAGTGGCTCTGAGATCTCCTATTTCTGAGACAGTTAGAAGCCATTTGTCTTTCACCTTAGTTTCTTCTTCTATGCACACAGATTTGTATCCAGAGACTTAGTGTAACATGTGCAATGTTTTGGGCTCCATGCACAGAGACACTTATCCCAACAGATCAGGGGGAGCAGATGCTATGGAAACAATCCAGGAATCATGTGAAAGTGCTATTCCAATGACACTGATGGTTCTCAGTGTCTCAGGGAAGTCAGGTACCAAAGAAGTTGATAGAAAGGTTGCATCAGAAGTGAACTTGGTTTGGGTCTTTTAGAAGAAGAAGCCTGCTGGGTGAAGAGTCTTCCATGTACAAAGACATAGATGGTGAGTATTTCTCTGGAGCTGAGAGTTAGGGTGTAGACAAGATTGGGACAAGATTTCAGTCAACTTTTGAAAGTCCTAAATTTCATACTTTAAGGATTGTACTCTGTAAATAATTTTGGAGCATATATTTTCTGTATCATTTAGAAATCTTTGACTGTAATCATAGGGAAATAAAACTCATGTGAGATTAAATAATGAAATGATTTAGATTTAAATAACTGAAAATTCAAAATTGACACTGGCTTCAGGTAAGGTTTGATGCAGATGTCACCATTTCCTGTTCTGTTGTTCCCTCAGCTCTCTGCTCTTCCACGTGCTGACATCATCTTCAGGTGAGGCTACGCTCTTGGCAGCAACATCTATAATAATAAAAGCATAATATGCTAATTAGACCAGACACCCTTCCAGACGTCCTTCCAAATTACCTTCTGGACTAAGCTGGGGCTGGAAGAGAAGCCCAGGTTCCAGGTGCCAGAGGGAAACTAGTGCCGGCAGCAGGGGGCGGAAGGCCTACTCTTGCACTAATTTCACACATTGCGCCTCTAGTTGTCTAACAACAGTGAAGTCAGGCCTCTTGGGCTCTATGTAGCCATCCTTTTACCAAACACCCTGTCCTAGAAGGAAACATGTTAATTGCACAAGCACTCTCCAAGAGCAGGACCACTCCTGCCTAAACCAAGGGCTGTGAATGATGGAGCTAACAATGGGAGCTGTTGGCAGAAGGAGAAATGCAAGCAACCAACATGTAATCCTTTCCCTATGCGATGGAGTCTCAGTTGGAGCCAATCCTTGGAAAGGCTGGCATCTAATTGTTTTTAAAAATTATTAAATTAAACAAAAACAAGAACAGAGTAAGCATGCTTTCCTATTTTAAAATAAATAATATATCATGGATATATTTGAAACATAGTTATGAATGATACAGCGAAAAAGAATTCAAAAAATATTATTCTCCAGTTGATCAATGTTTTAGTCACAAAAGTGGGTCTATGAACTAAGGACATTTTAAGATTGATTCTGAAACACATAATAATTCCTCTTTAGTTCAGATTTCTTTGGAATCTGGTTTGTTTTTGTTTTTGTTTTTTTTTTTCCTTGCTAACAAAGGCCAGAATGAGTTTAAATATGATGGCAACAAGAAAAGTTCAATTAGACGTTCATTGCATTTTTCTTTTGTGTTTCCCAAAATGTTTCCCTGTGTAAGCTTCTAATATGTATAGCTGTAGATGTGTCATCATCACTTAGTTGGAATGTTTGCGTTATTAGAACCACATTAGGCAGTAAGCAAAAACACATGCCTGGGAGTCCAGTTATGAGCTTTGTGCATGTTTTCTTTGAGTTGAAACAAAAGAGTAATGACCAGCAGCATTCAGCAACTTAGCCTGGTCTCTATCCTATTAGGGTCGTATTCCTAGGGGAGAGCTCTGGTTTTAAAAGCTATTTGCAAAGGGATACAGACTTTTTTATTGTAATTTTCCATGAAGCAGCTGCGGAAGAGAGCAGGGGAAGCACAATATCTCAGGACTTGAGGATGCCCTCCTTTTCTGAAATGACTAGTGAGTGGCCAGGATACTAAGGAAAATCATGATTTGTGCTTCTCATTTAGTAATGTAGGCTTTGTGTGTGTATGTGTTTTTTCCATTTGCAGCTTTTAGCTTGTGGAGAGGGGAGAAGGGTCTTCGGAGTGAATGTTCAGATTGATGATGTGCCTTGATGGGTTGGGATTCAAGGTATGTGCTGAAAGAAAATGATGCCATAGTTTATTTTTATTGCTGATACAGTAACATGTATAGTATTTTATCCAAAATTCATAAATTAAGTTCACTAAAATATAACTTCATTATATTCCTCTATTCAATGGTGTTTTAATGTAGCTTACCAGGCAGAGTCCCTTTTTATTGAAATTACTGGGGTGATACTGTTTAACAAAACTATACAGATTTCAATTGCACAATTCTACAACACATCATCAGTACACTGTACTGTGTGCTCACAACCCTAAGTCATGTCTCCATCCATCACTATTTATTCTCCTATACCCTCCTCCACATCCTCCCACTCCCTTCCCCCCTCTAGCAAATTATCTGCAGTAACCCTCCCCTGCCCCAATGAATGCTACAACATTATTGTCCCTGTTCATCAGTTTTTAGTCCCTAAATTTTTGACACTTAACTAAAGTTAGGACATTCATTAACTTATTGAATGTTTATTGAGTTCTACTATGTGCTAGGCATTGTTTGTAGATCTGCAGATGTGTAAGTCAACACTGTCTCTACTCCCATAGGAATGTCAGGAGAAAGTCAAGGAATAATTAATTACATGTTTGAAGAACATTTTAAAAAGAAAGAAGAGAATAATTAGCAAAGAGCTATGACAACATAGGAAGGCTGATTCTACACCAATCTGTGGGGCAGATGGTCAGAGGATATGTGCCTAAGGAAGTGGTACTGAGATCAGATGGATGATAGAATCCGGTCTCTAAGCTGATAGATAGCAGAATTCAAGGCAGGATTCCAGACCAGTACCAGAGTAGAGAGCACCCACAAGGATGCCTGTGACCACCAGCCCCTAGAGTAGGCAAGGCAGATCCTGGAGGCCATGAAACCGACACCAAGTGTCACTACTTTATCTTTCAGGCAATGGGAAGTTACTGTGGGGGGTTTCAATTTGGGGGTGACATGAACAGGTTTGAGTTTTATGTGCTCACTCTGGCTGCTGTATAGGAAATGGCTCTCAACATGTGTGAGATTATAAATAGAATGTTTTCATTATGTTGAAATACTCTATTTCTCCTTATTCGCTTCAAGATTGCCACATGGACTCCTGATTTAACGTCTTCAGTCACCAGATCGACAACTGGTAGATTCATTCCAACAACTGGTTTCAAAGACTATTTATGGAATTAAACAGTTGGAGGCTGTGCTTTTTTCAGAGGCCAAGTAGTTCAGTTACTTTCAAATTTCAGAATACATAAGGGTTTAGGGTGGAAGTTCTTTTGAAGATCGCCAGACTAACCACCAACCAACTTCCAGCCTTTGACATCAGTCTTTTTTTAATTTTGTTTCCCCATCCCATATTATAGCCCCGTAATATTTTGATCATAAGACATAAGAAATTATTGAATGGTTGATTTTCTAATTGTATCTTTCAAGAAACCTACACCACTTAGTAGATGGAATTTTTAGAGAACTTATTTGACCCTGGGAAGAGGTAAAAGACGAATATATGCTCCAGAAGAGTAGAAATGTTCCTATTAAGTCAACAATTCTTTACAATTAGTAGCTTTTCTATTCTTCAAGCCATTAACATAAACTCTAATACACAGGAAAAGAGTACTCAGCGTTCTGGTGAATTTGTTTCCCACGATGCACATCCAACTTTGCTTGGGCCACCAGCCTTCACCTGGTCAGATCAGGTTCACCCATGCATTGTAAATGACATTCACTATGCATTAAATAGCCTCACAAACCTAGAATTAACTTACAATAAGTTTTGCTTCCATCATTTTTCTCAAGTTTTCTCTTTATTTACTTGTGAACACATTTCTATAAGTCATCTCAAGTGATTTTTTTTAAAGCAAAGTGGAATTCTCCCAACATTCCTCACTTTTCAGGCACTTTTAAGTGTATTAAAATACGTGTTAAACTATATTTTAACATCATTCATACTTTGAAATATTTGTCAGGTTGCAATGCTCAGAAGAAACCCAAACAAATTATCTGCAGTAACCTTCCCCTGCCTCAGTTCTGCCTGCATGGGCCAGCCTGACAGTGAATGTCCCATAATATTTTAGCCCCATAAAATAGTATGCTAGAATTTGGCCTATCTTCTCAATAATTGGTCTAAGTGGACTGTGCATTTGATCAGATTTTGTTAAAGGACCCGACGTTGGTGAGCCATGTCTGGGAATATTTCCCTTCTGTGCCCAGCCGTAGGTTGAGAGTAAACAAGACTTTAAAGGGTAGGGGAAGGTCAGCCTCAGAGGAGCCAGCCACAGCCACCAGTGTAACTAAATAGGAAATATTTTGTCCTGTGGTCATTACAACCATCCATTTTTAATTTTTTCTTCTGTTATCAACAAGTACTTTAAAGAGATAATATTTGATTAATTTTCTATTTCTTTTTTTAAACATTAAATATTTTTTGTAGGTTAGATGGGTTTTGTCCATTTTAGCACATGGACAGTTAGGGTGTCAGCAATGCCCCTAATCTAATGTCATTAACTGTTCAACAGTGACTTTAAAATAAGTAGCTTTTTGGAAGTTATGTCTTTGAAGTTTCATTTATTAGCCATATCATTGGGAATGTATAGCTAAAGTAAATTACAGTGTTTAAAATATCTACTCTTTCAATGTGAAAAATGAAAGGATTCTGCTACCTTGTCTTTATACTAATGAAGATATTATTAATTGGCTTAGCGAAAACATAGATCTAACCATAATGTGCAACAGTTATTAACGATAATTAACTACAGATCATTGGCTTGAAACATCTCATCCAAAATGATTTCTGAAGGGCACATTATTCTACCAGATAAAATAATTAAATTTCTAACTGCTGCATGAGACAGCTGTGGCATATCTAGTGTTTTAATTTCTTTTGTTCTATTCTCATGATACACTCATAGTTTTAGGCTTTGAAAATGCTCCCTGAGTGTCACAATGAGCTCTCTGTTCAGCATGCTTGGCTGAGATCTTTCAAGTCTACAGGAAAATTATGATTGAAAGAAAAGGGTTACAATGACATGAGACCCAATAGGAGCCCACATAAACCCAGCTTCTTTTTCCTGGAAAAGGGAGCATGGTAAACCAAATAGATAGAAAAATAAATATGTTACTTTAATGAAATAACTTTCAACAAATCCCTCACACAATTCATTTTTAAAAATTTAAAGCCTCACATTTGCAAAAATAAATAAAAATATAAGTATGAACAAATGCCAGTTACTCATGAATTAATAAATAATAAATTAAGAGTATACACATAATGTAAAATTAAATAATTACAGTAAAACAGCTGACTCACTAGAATAGAAAAGGCTGTTTATTTACAAGAATTCTGATCATATTTCTGAAAATTATTTTACTTGTTATTTACTGTTTGAAGATCAGTTAAATTAAAGGGAAAAATTATGACTTAGATGTCTCCTGGCTGGCATGGCTCGGTGGTTGAGCATCGACTTATGAACTAGGAGGCCACAGTTAGATTCCCTGTCAGGACATTTCCCTGGGGTTGTGCAGAAGGTAGCTGATCAATGCTCATCATTGATGATTCTCTCTCTCTCTCTGTCTCTCTCTCTCTCTCTCTCCCTTTCTCTCTTTCTCTGCCTTCTTCTCTGAATCAACAAAAACATATTTTAAAGAAAAGACTCAGATGCCAATAATAGTAGTTTTAGGAATCCTAAACTGATCATAATATTTAATATTATAAAATTAAAAATTAAAATTAAAATTATAAAATATTATGATCATAATATTTAATATTCTATAACATTAATATATTCATTGGTGATCATGTTTGAAATGAGGTCTGAGGTCTTTGTTAGCCTCAATGTCAGATGTTCAAATTTTTAAATATTTATTGTACTATCTTGTGATCAGAAAGTTTCTTTGTATGAAAACCAACAGTGAAAAATAATACTGATGATTTTTAGAAGGAATTCAAATTTATATAAAGTCTAAGTTTATAAATCCTGTCTTAAGTTGTGGGAGGCCCATAAAAGGCAATGTGTTTTGATCCCAGTTCAAGACTTAAGTATAAGTTATTATTATTAGACATATTATTAATGTCTTCAATCCAGGAAGTGCACACTTGGTACAATAAGATTTTTTTAAAACCATAAAAAATAAAGACATTTCTTGTTAAGACGAAGCTTATGCCATGACTGAATGAGAAAATTTTAAACTTGTGAAATTTATACAGATGCTGATTCCAGATACTTGGAAAGAACAAACCCAAATATTTAATGCATGCCTTTTCTTTCCAATGTACAAAAAAAATTAGAATTTACTTCTGAAAGTAACACATAGAGGGAGAACAGGTCTTATGGCTAAAAGTGAGTAAAGTCATCACAACTTCGTCACTGTAGAGCAAACATGTCAAACTCACAGCCCGAGTACCACTTGTCTTGTTTATTTGGCCCGTGTTACTCTTTGAGTTTGACATGCTTGCTGGAGAGTCATGTTTTTAAAAGTTAAGAAGTGTGTTCTGAGCCCCTAATCCCCTAAGAAGAAAGAATAAGTGTTCTTTAGTGAAAGGTTTGAGCATACAGCACACTGTCACTTCTTTTATAAATGTCAGTGCATATAAGTAAAATTCAAAGCCCTGGAAAGTCCCGTAATCTCAATCTTCTCTTGACCTAGCTCTGAAGCCTTGGATTCCCTGAACTGTTCACTCACTGAGGGAGACTGGTTCATGGACCTTGTGGAGATAAGTCTGGTTTGATGTCAGGGCCCCCAAAGTACCTTCTCGCACTTCTCTGGTGTGACATTCTCTCACCTTTTGGCACCTATTTCATCTTGTCCTACTGAAACCACTTTTAAGGTTTTGATCAGATATTTGCAACTTAGTGAATAAGTTGCCTTATTATCTTTCTAGGGATATTTGTTTTTAAAGTGTCTCATTCTAACTGCAGAATAAATGACATATATATGACATTGCAGAGTGTGAAGTGACAGTGCACACATAGGTGTTTGCTCTCTTCCTAGAAGAGGAGGCAGAGCTTTCGAGAGCAATTGCCAAGGCCATGCAGCCACTAATGGTCAGAGCTGGGGTTGGAACCTGTACCCTATTTTGGGCAAATTCAGGGCACTGTTCTCTTGTATTTTTGTACATACATTAACTATGGCCAGAAATCACAGGTTGTCTCCAAGCTGCATTTGTATTCTCTTGTTTGCCCAATATTTACTTTTAAAAATATAGAGAATTCATTGATTGGAGATCATCAAAATTCAGGAGATTTCATAGATTTTTGTCTTCTGAGAAAAAAGACGACTGTGTAGTATTGCATCCGCTGGCTGAAACTCTCATGATCATCCTTTCTTTCTTTTTTTTTAAATATATACTTTATTGATTTTTTACAGAGAGAAAGGGAGAGAGATAGAAAGTCAGAAATATCAGTGAGAGAGAGACATAGATCAGCTGCCTCCTGCACGCCCCCCTGTGGAGTTGTGCTTGCAAGGTAGGTACATGCCTCCAACCGGAATCGAACCTGGGACCCTTTAGTCCGCAAGCCGACAATCTATCCACCGGTCTCGGCATGATCATCCTTTCAAAAGGATGTACCCTTCCCTCTCCATTGACATGAAGTGAGAACTGGTTGCCATTTATTGCTTTAGTCTCATTGTTGATTAATTTATTACAGGTTGGCTTTACTTACTGAGATTTCCTATTTGGATTTTCTAACCTTTTTTAAATTTCAATCCCTGGTCACAACCACTTACATATCTCACCTCTCTGTTAGGGTCCTTTCTGTCTGCAAGTCCTCTTGCTTTCCCTGATGGGGGTGTACTTGAAGGTGGTTACCAGAATGTTGCCCTTCGCTTAGTAACCAAACCCGAGCACTCTGAGCCTTCCAAGTGATGTCTGGGCTCACTCCCTCTGGGTTTGCTCTGATTAGAACCTTTGCTTCTTCCAAACCCAGCCTCCCAGCTGCGCCCTCTCCTCCCTACTACAGCACTCACTGCATGCTGGGAGGGAAAAGGATCTCTGACTGGGGCCCAAGAATGGTTCCGCCAGAAGGCTGTCCTAACTTTAGAGGTGATGCATCATCTCCTAGGAGAGGTTTTCCACTAATGGGAGCAACAGCACAAAGCTTACAACATGCAAGGCATGCAGAGAGTTCCTCCTCCTTAGCTCTCACTCCAAAGGATGTGTGATGGGTGTGTGCAACTACCATAGAACTTTCCATGGACCATGTATTAATGTTTGATGGCTCACCAGCAGGTGATGAGATTTAGTGAGAAAGGCAGCTTGCTTCTAGTCCCTCCCAGAAAATCAAAAAGGGAGTGGTCAACATAGGCATTATCCACAGCCCAGAAACCTGTGTTCTCCTGCCTCCTGCTTTGTCCCCGGCCTGCTCTGATGCTGTGAGTGAGAATGAGAGTGAGCGGGGGAGGCATGGAAGCACTGCAGTCTGATGGGGAGGTGGAGCCATCTGCTCAAACTTCACGAGGAGTTATTGTTGGCTCCTAGCTGCAGCCTTGGTTTGGGTCTTTTCACAGTTCATTTAACTGAGGGGAGGGAGTGCATTTCAGAAGGGAGGCCTCTGGTGTCTGAGGTTTCACAGCAGGTTTTCTACTCCTCTTTCTAACTGGCCTTTTCTAATTCTTTCTCTTTTATCAAACCCACTTCTTTCCTTCTCCCCCCACCTTCCTTTTTTTCTTGGCAAGGAATCACTCACTATTCCTGGATGGTCACTGCACAGGTTCTCGCCAGTCCTGAACAGGATATTCACTAACTGTCACTCACTCAAGATATTTACTAGTAAAATCTTTGGTATGGTGTCTTCTGGAGAATTCTTGTTGTATTTCCAATGCATCCAACATTCCTGGTTCTCACTAATCTGTCAATAGCACAGGTATGATCTGTTAACATAGGCTTTCTAGAAGTTTTAAAAAATATTGTTGTACATTATTTCTATTGAATTTCTTTTCATGGGTTATATTCTGGTTGGAGGAAAGGTTGGTTCTTGGAACTTTTCATTTCTCAGTCCTCATAATTTTTCTTTCCTTTAAAATGTCTTCTTGATCTTCTTTTTCCCATATAAGACATGTTACCTTCAGGAAAATGATGAATTATGTGTAAATGACAGCAACTCCAAATTGCTCTGAATATTTTCTTTTTAGTTGTGCAACTGGATATCTATCCAGAGAAATACTTCACTTTCTCCTGGGTTGGTGACATAACTGTACAAAGATATATCTACTCTTTCCTTAATAATTTTTAATTTGACAGTTTTCTTTTAAAATGTAAGTATTGAAGGCAAAAAAGAAAATTAATATTAAATCTAAAATTAATATTTAGATGAAAAATAAATCTTGTTTTGCCAATATTAGTTCTTTTGTAATAATTTACTATAGAAAACTATAAGAAAAGGTAATGTTGAAAGAGGAAGTACAATTGACCATTTCTTCCAAGAGGAAACTTGTATTGCCAAGAAGAAAAAAGAAAAAAATATGTCCTGTTGAATTCACTGATTAAAAAAGTACATTATAAAGGTCCCCACTTGCTCCCTTCCTAGCTGCAACATTAGCCCTTCAGCTCCAATACAGCCTCAGATTCCTTCTCCATCCAGCACTTCAGCCGCAAAGGCAGAGCAGGACATACACTGGGGAGATGGAATCTTGGGCATTCCTGTACTCCCTGATGCGTTTTGATATCTTAACTCCCAGACAAACAATCATCTGTGGGCAGGAACCACGTCCAGATTGTCTACTGTGATGGGTCAACAACTGTTTCTTGATAGATCAATTTATTTCATTTCAGATGTAAGGAGCCTATGTATATGACGGGTCAAGGGTAAGATTCCAATGGTTGGCTACAAAAGGCTTGTGATGTTTTAGAAAGAACATTAGATTTCAGAGACTCAAGTTTGATTCCTACTTCTCTTAGCTGCCAGCTCTGTAGAGTTAACAGGATTCTCTTGTCCCAGTTTACTGTAAAATAGTAATAACAAACAATCCCTTCACAAGGGATACTGTGGGAATGAGAGGAGATGATGAATCTTAGGGTTGAAAACCCACACTAGGGAAGGCAGGTAATATAAGTACGTACAGTGGCTGATATAAGACTGTGCACGGCAACCAAGAGTCTGTGATTTAGAGGGAGTGGGAGAGCCCATAATAATCTTGAGACGTTCTGGACTTCTGAAGGGGGGCAGCTGTTCCTATTTGGCTCCAGCCAGTTTTTTGGAAAAAAACAAAAACCCACAAATAAATAAATTAATCAAATTAAATTAAAAAAAATGGGTGCCTGATGTTGCCAGACTTTCTAGGAAGCAGGAACTATGCATTTTTATGTGAAACCTTCCAAGTTCCAGTTGTTGGCAATTAATTTCATTGTAAAGCACAGCACAAGACAAAGCAAGTCTGCAGGCCACATAAGCCCTGGGAGCCTGCCGTGGTGACCCTGATATATGTGGACAAGTTTGGAATAGAAACTGCCTCATTATAGGTATTCATAAATATTTGCCTTATCTTTGTGTGATATGTAATAGCTAGCATAAGAAAAGTAATGGATTGATGTTCTCTAGAAAGATATCAGATTGCTTACTCTTAAGGCTCAGATATATTACTTAAGTCATATATTAACATGTATAGTCTCATTGACCATTCAGATGCTTAACCTGGGCATAGCATATGGAAAGTTCAGCTGGATCCTGTAATTTTGTAACAAAAGTTTAATTCTGTTAGAAAAGATGCACTTTAAAGATAGCCAAGACGCTTCTGAGTCACATCGAGGAAAATCACTATTTCTGCTGTTGGCCCATGTTCCTGTGGGTTTCCATAAATGAGCATTTGCAGTCTAGATTTTTCTTTGTCTCCAGAGTTGCAGGACCTGGTTTTAGCTGGTACATCTTCCTGCCGTTCACTCCTCAAGCAGTTCAACTTACTTTTAACTGTTACATGCCAACAAAACAGGTTGCTTAATTGGTTTGACCTTTCACAGTATTTTTTAATTTTTCAATCTTAGTTTCATAGTTCCATCTGGCCCTTTAAAACGACATCTGGTTAACTGTACTTAACCAGCTGATCACTGCACAGTTATTTTTAAATGTAATGTATGCTTAAACAGATGTTATTTTTATAGATGTGGATCTAAGCTGCACTTGTGTACGCGCTATGTCTGCATAAACTCGCTCTGCAATTTGAATGTTGACACCCAAAATTACAAGCGAGAATACTCATGAACTCCTCGCATTGTGCTGCGCTTCTATGCTGCGTGTTAGGTAAATATCCACTCAGTTCTTTTTTTTTCTCTCTTCATTGCACATAAATAAAACATTAGCATTTAGTTTATAAAGTGATGAACATTTTGCTGTGTTGGGTTTAGCTTTATAAATACAACTGCTGTCAGCAAGAAAAAAGGATTTATTGAATAAATAATAAGAAAGCTAAAGGAAAATGAAAATATGTATGTTATGCAAAGCACGGTATTTTCAAGCAGATCATGGGGCCTCAGTGCGTCTGGTGCTGCCAAGGGAGACGATCTCCCTCTTCCCCCAACAGCCCACACATCCTGGGCCCCCTCACGTGTATCTCAGACTCAATCTACCATAAGACAGGAAGTAAATTCATCGTGTAGAAGCCTGAATGCCTAAATGTCCGGGTCATAATTAACATTTACAGCAACTTACATGGCTTCTTGCAAATGCACTGGAAATTATAAGAAAGCTGCATAAAAAGAAAAACTTAAATTGCCATTTAATTCTACAGTTTTATTTTCATCGTTTTCTATCAGAAAAGACAGAAAGAGCTGACAGCAGTTTGTGAGATAGAAGGGAAGGCTCCCTAATCCTGGAAGCATCTGAACTTCAGAATATCTTGCTTCAGAGAGAAGCAACCTTGCCAAACTCAGGGCTCTAAGAACCGTGAGGGTGGGTCATTTGCGACACAAGGTTGTCTTACTCAGACAAAGAAAGTAGTTGCAGTTAAAAATATTTTACTGAGAACTTTAAGAGAATTATTCTCAAGGTTAAAATGTGCTGTTATACATAATTCCTCAGTAATTGATAGACATTTTTCCTCTCCTGGGCCCCTTTCCCTTGAAAAACAGCACATAACATCTGTTCATAAACACGCCTTCTGCGAAAGCACCGACCGGCCCATCAGGCAGGTGCCAGGTGTCTGCCCAGCTGCCCCTGCCAGCAGCATGTCCCAGGCACCAACAGTGGGTTTCAGGTGCCAACAGTGGGTCTCAGGTACCAATGACGAGTCTCAGGTGCCAATGACCGTCTCAAGAGCCAATGGCAGGTCTCAGGTGCCAATGGTGGGTCTCAGGAGTCAATGGCGGGTGGCAAGTACCAGCCGCAAGAGCTGTGCCTGGCCTCACCCAGGCCTGCCAGGCGTTCCTGGGATACAGAGCGGCAGTCAAGAGCAATTGCCAAAGGACCGCGATTACCAACACCTTTCCGGCCCTGCGCCAAGGTGATGTTGAACTGGGATTACTTATTGCAACTAAAAGGGAAAAGTTTGGGGCTAAGAGTTTAAATAATTAATGTTCAACTCCTTAGCAACGACCCGGAGGGACGCCTTTCTGTGCAAGAAGATCCCCAGGCCCTGGCGGAGCTCCCTGGGCCCTGGCTCCCTGCAGCCTGGGCTGGCTCCCTGCGGTCTGGCTCCCTGAGGCCTTGGTGGCTTCCTGGAACTGCTCTCCTGAGGCCCTAGCCCAGGGCCGCACCGCTCGTGGAGGGGCCTCCTTTAGGTGAGCCAGGAGCTGGGACTGCAGAGGGCTTTGGCCCCCAGTTCACCCAGACATCCAGCAAAGCGCCAGGCGGATCTGCCCATCTCTGTCGCAGCCTGAGTGCTGAGTCTGCCCCAGGAATGCCTCTGATTGGCCGGGTACCCGCTGAGGGCTCCTACTCCCAGTGGCCCAGCCTGCTGTGGCAGGGCTCTGGCTGTCTCAATCTCCAGTCTCCGTGGGCGCCAGCCCTCAGGTGCGTGCACCTCCTGGTCCCCCGCCTCTAGAAACCCACCTTCTCCAATAACCTTCCAGCGGCCTGTCAGTGCAGGCTGGCGTCACATTCTAAAGATTTGCAGGAAGGAAAGGTGGCCATTTGAGAGGGTGAGGCCCAGAAAGTTCTTTGAAAGCACAGTTTAGGCTTCTGTGTTTTGGGTCACCTCCGTGATGCTATTTCAGGGGTGCACACAGTAATCCTAGTAATCCTCACCTAAAACACAGAACGATAATTACAATGGAAAGAAAGCCGCACTGCAGGTCGCAGAGCAGGCTTGCCCTGCCCTGACCTAGATGTGCTCTGTGAGAGCCACAGTGGGCCTGTAGGAGGAAACCGTATACAAATCACATTCACAGTCCAGAAAACACAAGTTTGGCGAAACTATTTGGGTTCTGGTTATTAATGTTTTTATTGGTACTTCATTTTTTTTTTCTGAAAAATTAAAAGTTCAGAGATGTACAGTCACTTCTAGCTGATATTTTCACACATAAAAGAGGAGCCTACATTTGTTGGAAATATTTTTATCCTATTTAACGTTTCTATAGTATAATAGGTTTATTATGGCATTATTTCTAATACTGAAAAAAGGAAACAATACTAATAATATAGCATGATATGGGACTGATTAAGTAACAAGGAAAATCATGTCATAATGTTAAATGAAAAAAAAAAAACACAAAAACATATTGCATATATACCAGTTGAGCATGGAAAAAAGACCTGAAAAATATGCCAATGTATTAAAAATATTCCTTGGTGGTACATTTATGGATTATTTTAATTTTTCTATATTTATTTTTATGTATTTCCCAAATGTTTGACATTGAAGGTATGTCAGCTAGAATTAGAAAAAATGTGATGGGAGGCCTCATAAAATATTATATTCTAAGAAAAAATTTTTTCCTTAATAACAGAAGTTTTGCACTTGGGAGCAAGAATAGAAGTCGGTATCGAGTATGCTGAGCTACATTTTGGACATAATTCCATGAGATTCAGAAAGGGGCGGTTTAGGAAGTCTTGTCCTCTCAGTGAGAGCATTGGAGACAGTCACAATCTGCTGCCTTGATTCTGAAATAATGTCGTAGGTGATCTTCTCAAATTTATTAACACCCCTCTTTCTTCCCAAATCCCCTCCCATCGTCTTTCTCTTCCTAGATACATATTTATGGAGTGCTATTTCTGAGGTGAGCCCTCAGGGTAAAGAACCTCCTGGTGGAATCTGTACCTATGATGGCAGACAGTTGATGAACAAGCAACCACATATCTAAGGAGCACATGGCTAACAATGTCACCACTCTGATAGGTGCCCCCGAGATGAGCAGGCCGAGGGGTCCTGCCAATGCAGAGTAGGGGAGCAGTCCCCAGCATGGCAGTGACATTTGTGCTAGGAACTGAAAGCATAAGAAGGCACTAATTTGCTGTACCCCGTGTGGGAGGATACTGAAGGGAGCATAGTCCTTACCAAGTCGTAGTGCTCATCACTCCTGTCCTAAACCTCTTGAGTCCTGGCAGTATCTGTGTCAGAAGAAGAGCTCAAATATTCATGGAACTGGGTGGTATGGAAGACGTGCAATTCAAGTCTTCCAAACAGTAGACCTGGGCTTACTGAACAAATGTTGCCAATCCAATTTGGGACCTTCATTCCAGCTCTAAACAAAGCCTGCTCCTTTGAGAGCCTTTTACCACCAGAGGTATTCTGACCACTGCTCCTGGCAACGACACAGAGACAGATAGGTAAGTGTAACATGTAAATCAGTCATTAATATGAATATCAGACTGTGCAAATTATTACTGGATTCCTGGAATGCTCTAATCAAATTTCTAATAATTTTAATACAGTGTCAAATGATCCATTAGAACTGTGAGTATTTGTGGCTAGCTGTTTATAATTCTATTTTTTTCATTAGTAAAAAATATTTGGCTTAATTTCACAATCATCAAGAAAACTAGACATAGGTTGTTCCAAACCACTCATCCTTTTTGAATTTGTAGCAATTACTTTCCATGAAGTGGATGCCCACCCAGCGGGAAGAAAGGGGAGAGAGTGAAAGAATTTTTGCCATGATGTATGCCAAGAGTGGCTTTTGACTTATTTTCCCCACTGGCTTGTTCAAATCAAGCATTTGCACTTTTTAAAATAAAAATAATACATATAAATTAAAAATATATAAATATGTCCCTCCACATGAGAAGGACAATGACATCTAATATTAATAAGGGAATATCACTCTCAAATAAGATCCAATTTAAAAACAAGGAAAACATGTTTTGTGATCCTGAGCTGTAACAGTTTCCACAGAAGAGTCTGGGAAGGGAAGGCTGGGCTGATAAATACGTGACAAGGAGCCTCCCTCCTCCAATGAAAACAATGCTGATCACAGAACTAACATTTCCAAGGTCTGGAATTTAAAAATCCACCATAAATAACTGTTGCCTTCCAGACAGTATAATTGATATTTCTTGTATCAACACTAAGTTCCTTTTCAGTTTCCCCACGTTCACTTCTTTTTGCTTGGCATTGTTTTCCTTAAACGGCATTTCCACTGACAACTCTGCGGAATGCACTGTGTAATTATCATGTCGCTAGTTTCTTTTTCTACACTTCTTTTTAATTACAAAATAATACCTTTTCAACGCCTGCATCTTTGATATCTTAACCATCGTTGGGTCAATATAGCAGGGGGTGCTCATTATTGAGATATTTAATTAGGTAGTTCCTCCTAAAGCAGGCTCTGTTTTCCAGGGGTTGCCAGGCAGCTCTGTCTGTGTCAGGCGAATTCACTGCCCTTCACTGCTTGTTTCCTTCCCTTCTTGTGTAAGCCATGGTAACTCACTGCACAGGCCTTTGCCTGGACTAAGTGTGGGCTTTTCTTGGGCAACAGTAACTTACTGAGGGCTCTAGCCCTGTTTCTGGTGAAGCTCAGAATCACCCGAGCCAAGGCTTCGGGCTCCCAAGCTCTCTCTCTGTGAGGAGGGGAATGCTGCTTCCATGACACTGCATTTCCCCTGTCCACTTAATACTCTGATTTTCCCCCACACAGAGTCCAGGCTGTTGAGGCAGCAGGTTCAAAGACTATTGATCTGTATAAAATTGCTATATTATTTAATCAACCAGAAAAGCACCTTTTAATGTAAATTCTAACTACATAAGACAATGAAATCTGATTAGTTTCCCAAATATTTATTGGTAAGAACTTGTGTGTGAGTTACAAGTTCAAAAGCAAAGTGAAACAAGGTGAAGTCCCCAGGTGATGCTCGAAACAAAGAGCACAGTGCCAGGGCCTGGGCCAAAGTGCTGTGAGGGGCAGCTTCACAGTCAGGTCCTTGTTCTCTCCAGGGTGCTTTTCCAGAGAGGGGAAGGGACTATGGAGTCAGCTGTGTGACCTTGGGTGGGTTACTCTACCTCTCTGTGCTGCAGCTTTCCCACCTGCAAGGCAGGGCCCAGGAGAGCGCCCAGTGCACCAAGAGAGCACCGAGGGAACTTCTCTAATGCCAGGTATTTGAAGACAGTCTACGAATTCCTCGTCCTTCCGGCTAAACATTCAGTGTCTTCACTCATTCCTCTGGAGAGAAGCTATTAAAGACCCTGGCTTCTTGCTCCTGTTCCTTCTGTATGTGCTCAAGCGTGGAGGCTTCTGAGCTGCACCAAGCAAGGCAGACAAATCTCCTCTCCACTCTCAACCACAATGATGCCTACACAGCTCTACCTTTTAATTGTCAACTTCCCGGTTTCTACCTATTTTCCTTCCTACCTTAGTGTTATATTTAAAGTCTGATAAATGTACTGCTGATTCCCCCCAGTTCCCCCACATTGATGACTGGGCTTGCTGCCAGAGATACAGTGTGGTGACATCTGTTCTTATCCCTGCCTTCTAACAGTTTTAAGCTGAAGATAGCCCTGGACTTGCCTTTATTTTGATAAGTCAATGTATCTTCATATATAAGAAATAAATATATGGTAATTGGGTAAAGTGCCCCCATGGGAATGAAAATAGTCAGAAGAACAAATGCTTCCTGTAGAATTAATTGAGAGGAGATAGGGGAAAAGCTACTTATGGATATTGTAAAGATCATGATATGGAAGAGGGCGCTAATTTATTTTATAAATCTCAGAAGTGCTAATCTTAGATTGATAGGTCAAAGTTATAGTTATCACAAATATTATAGAAAAAGAAACTTCAATTGTAGGTGAAATTTTAACTTTTATGAAAACATTCTGCTTAAACTTACATAGTAAGTATGTATAATAGATAATCCACAGCACTTTATACTCTGTACCCTATACCTGGATAAAGAATGTGAACACTTTGTAGTTCTGACAAGTATATCACTGAATAATGCCTATGTAGCTTCAGAACCTTACTTGTCTTAAGGCCACATTAATTAATTATTGTATAGTGCCTCTAAAAAAGCATATTTGAGCATCTAATGAGTATAAGCGAAAGCTGGCTTTGAGAAGAGCTTTTGTGATAGCATTTACACTGTGATTTTAAACACATCTTCATGTAGATTTATTAGGTGCACACTGCACTGCGTAGCTCAGGCCCACATATCTGCACCGATTTCAGTACCCCTGAATGTGACGTCACCACCTTCACTCCTCCTTATTGCCAGATATAAGGAAGTGGCACCAAGCCAAGACAAAATAAATCAAGACCAAGACAAAAAACACAGACAGCCGAAACCGGTTTGGCTCAGTGGAGAGAGTGTCGGCCTGAGGACTGAAAGGTCCCAGGTTCGATTCCCGTCAAGGGCATGTATCCTGGTTGGGGGCACATCCCCTGTAGGGGGCGTGCAGGAGGCGGCTGATCGATGTCTCTCTTTCATCAATGTTTCTAACTCTCTATCCCTCTCCATTCCTCTCTGTAAAAAAATCAATAAAATGTATTTTAAAACAAACAAACAAAACAAAAAAAACCACAGACAACAAAGTAACTGGGAAGTTATTTCATGTCCAGTGATATAAAAAGTGTTTGAATTCTCAGAGAATTCAACTCCAACGTAAAAAATTAGATCTTAGTAGTACACTTTCCTCTATGCTTCAGTTTATTCAAATATTGATATTAGTTAATATAAAAATATTTAAAAATGCATAATTTGATTATTATAACTTGTACTCTCTTAAGCAATCCCCTCCTAATGAAAGCATTTAACTCAAAGAAAATATAAAGTATTACTAGGATTTCAAAAATTTAAATCACCTATGTTTTTAAAGATTTCAAAGACATAGCATGAAGCTTTTAAATGGTGTCATTTGGGGGAGACTCCAGTATAAACTTTAAAAATAAGTTTAGCCAACATAAATTTGATCTTTGCATGTTGATAAATTCAGAGAGTAACTAATACTATTAAGAAAAATTTGATTTTTTAACTTTATATTTTTTAATCTTTATTGTTCAAAGTATTGCCTAGGTCCTCCTTTTAACTTCATTTTTCTTGTTTACACTGTTACAGACATCACCACCATGCAGCCCTGCCCTGCCCCCCTCTGCCAGCACCACACAGTGGGCTGTATCTATGGGTTCTGCATATATGTTCTTTGGCTAATCTTCTTTCCTGAATTTCTTCCCAGTTTCCCCATTTCTGACAGCTGTCTGTCTGTTCTATCTACCATGCCTGTAGTTCATCAGTTTATTTTGTTCACTAGATTTCAATATGAGTAAGATCATGTGATATTTGTCTTTCTCTGACTAGATTATTTAACTTAGCATAATACTCTGTAGGTCCATCCAGGCTGTTGCAAAGGGTAAGAAATCCTTCTTTTTTACTGCTGCGTAGTATTCCATGATGTAAATGTACCACCACTTTTTTATCCACTCATCTGCTGATGGACACTTGAGCTATTTTCATATCTGGGCTATTGTAAATAACTCTGCTATGAATACAGGGGTGCATATATTCTTTCAAATTGGTATTTTGGGTTTCTTAAAATATATTCTCAGAAGTGGGATCACTGGGTCAAAAGGCAGTTCCTTACATAATTTTTTGATGAAATTCCATCCTGTTTTCTGCAGTGGCTGCATTCCAACCAGCAGTAGGAAAGGGTTCCCTTATCTCCACATCCTCACCAGCATTTGTTGTTGAGAAGTGTGAGCTAATACCTCATTGTCCTTTTAATTTGCATCTCTGATAATTAGTGATGTTGAGCATTTTTCCCCTGTTTATTGGCCATCTGTATGTCCTCTTTGGAGAAGTGTTATTCAGGTACCTTGGCCATTTTTTAATTGGATTGTTTGTCTTTCTGGTGTTAAGTTATATAATTTCTTTATGTATTTTGGAAATTATCACCTTATCAGATATATCATTGACAAATATGTTCTCCCATATGGTGGGCTCCCTTTTCATTTTGTTGATGGTTTATTTTGCTGTGCAAAAGCTTTTTAGTTTGATGTATACCCATTTGTTATTTTTTTTCTCTTTGTTTCCTTTGCCCTAGACAATGTATCAGTGAAAATACTGCTATGTGATAAGTCTGAGATTTTACTGTCTATGTTTTCTTGCAGGATTTTTATGATTTCACAACTTTCATTTAAGTCATTTATCTATCTTGAATTTATTCTTGTGAATGGTGTAAGTTGGGGGTATAGTTTTATTTTTATGCATATAACTGTCCAATTTTCCCAAAACCATTTACTTTACTGTCTTTACTCCATTATATGTTTTTGCCTCCTTTGTCAAATATTAATTGATCAGATAGATGTGGGTTTATTTCTGGGCTCTCTGTTCTGTTCTTATACCAGTATTAGCCTGTTTTTATTATGATGGTCTTTCAATATAGTTTGATATCACAGAGATGCAAGAAAGTTGATACAATATTTGAAATAAATAAATGTTATATGTAAATAAAATGAAAGATAAAAATCACATTGATCATAATAATAGGCAAAAAAAAGCATCTGACAAAATCTAACACCCATTTATGATAAAAACTCTCTCAGTAAAGTGGGAATATAGGGTTCATACCTCAACATAATAAAAGTCATATATAACAAACCTACAGCCAACATCACACTCAATGGGCAAAAATACAAGTGTTTTCTTTAAGATAAGGAACAAGACAGGGATCTCTGCTTTCACCACTCCTGTTTGACATAGTGCAAGAAGCACTAGCCACAATAATTAGACAAGAAGAAGAAATTATAGGCATCCAAATTGGAAAGGAAGAAGTAAAACTATCATTAGTTGCAGATGACATGACATTATTCATAGGAAACTCTAAAGACTCCACCAAATGACTAGATTTAATAAATGAATTATGCAAACTAGCAAGATACAAAATAAATATCCAGAAATCAGTGGCATTTTTATATACCAAACAGAGGCCTGATGCACGATATTTGTACAAGGGGCTGGTCCCTGCCTGCTGTTGCTGTGGCCGCCTCTGTCTTGGCCCCTGCAGCCCCAGCTTTGTCTAGAAGGTCCTCTGGAAGGATCTCCATCCTAATTAGAATATTATGCTTTTATTGTTATAGATAATAACTATCAGTAACAGAAACTAAGAAAACAATCCCATTTACTATTATAAAAACACCAAAATATGGTACCTAGGAAAAAAATTAACCAAGAAGGCAAAAAACCTGTACTTGGAAAACTGTAGAACATTGAAAAAGAAATTAAGGAAGATACAAATGGAAGCATATACCATATCCATGGATTAGAAGAATTAACATCATTAAAATGTCCATACTACCCAAAGCAATCCATAGATTCAACATAATTCCTATTAAAATCCCAAGGGCATATTTCAGAGATGTGGAACAAAGATTTCAAAAATTTCTATGGAACCATAAAAGACCCTGAATAGCCACAGCAACCTTGAGAAAGAAGATCTAAGTTGGAGGTATCACAATACTAATATCAAACTATTCTGTAAGGGAAATTAGATTTTTAATGGGATATTTTAAAAATCCTGACAGTAACATAATTTTAATAAAAGGCCCTTCCCAATAAAATTTGTACACAATAAATAATATTTAGTAAACACAGCACTCTTTTGAATAAATTATTAAAATCTTTTGACATCATAAAGATTACCATTGTTTATCTTGTAAAATTAGTTTTGGCACAACATCACAACATGAAGTTTTACAAGATTCATGCCTCAGTGTTGGGGTTTTTATCCTATATATAAAAGCCTAATATGCTAAGCATCTAGTTGTCCGGCCAGCCATTCAACCAATCAAAACATAATATGCTAATGATATTAAGTCCACTCAACAGCTCCCAATGATGTGCACTAACCATCAAGGGTCAGATGCTCCAACTGGTAGGTTAGCTTGCTGCTGGGATCTAAGCAATTGGAACTGAGCGAGACAGGGCAGACATGCCCTAGAGTAGTGGTCAGCAAACTCAGTAGTCAACAGAGCCAAATATAATAATACAATGATTGAAATTTCTTTTAAGAGACAAATTTAAACTATATAGGTAGGTACATTGTTATTAATTTAATTAGGGTACTCCTTCAATCTCACTATACGTGCGCACCTGCATGTGGCATTTTGTAGAAGAGCCACACTCAAAGGGCTAAAGAGCTGCATGTAGCTCACAAGCCAAAGTTTGCTGACCACTGCCCTAGAGCCTTCCAACAGTCCCTCCCTGGCAGGCCAACCTCCTTTGTCCCTCCCCAGCCCTAATCATGTACCAGTGGGGTCTCTCAGCCTGGCCTGTGCCCTCCCACAATCTGGGACTCCTCAGGAGATGTTGGAGAGCTGGTTTTACCCTGATCCCAAGGCCAGGCTGATTTTGTGCACCAGGCCTCTAGTAACTAAATAAAAGACCTAGGGTAGGATGCCTACACAGTCAAATTATCAGTCTACAGAATTTGATGTAAACAAAGGGTATTGAAACTTTGTGTCTGAGTCAGAAATTGGGGGCTTACAGAACTGTAAGTGCCACCTTGAAGCTGTTCCAATGGTTCAGCTTAACTGTTTAAGACAAAGTGGAAATGAGCACTTACTTACAATCATTCTCCTCTCACCATCCTCTGCTGCATTTTCTCACATTACTTTGATTTCACTTGTAAAATTGAGCTTCATTTGTGCTTGGAAATAAATATTTTAGGAACTCGCCAAAGAAATAGCTCAAATTAAATACATATCTTAAAATACAAATAAATTTTGTAAATGATAGTGCATAAAAATTTATTTCCTATTTCCAATAATATGAGATTACAAGAATAATAATGTTCTTTTTTAAAATAAAGCCATTTTATAAACAACAGCAACAAAACTGTAAGTGTAGTCCTCCTGAGAAAAGGCTGACAGTTTTGCCCTTAGATGGCAAGAAGAGGGGGAAAACCTGTCTCAATAAATACTTTTAAAATTGCTTCCTTTTGTGTCATAAGTTTTGTCTATACTGGTTAAACATAAGAAGTCAAAAGTTGTGCACAATATAATGGTGGTAGCAATTCCATAACTGAATAAACATTTCTAGTACAAGGACTCATTTTCTTTCAGAAATAACAGAACAGGTTAAGGTACCATTCATTAGGGAAAACAGAATTGTTTGCATGTATCTAAGTTACAACAGCATAAACCACTGGTAACCAGATGCTGAGCTGGGAGATGACAATAGGAAGCTGTGGTTGTGTCTTCTCATTTTGTGAACCAGTGACTATGGGTCAATGGAGAGCATCTTTCCATATTTAGTATTCTGCATTGCTCCAAGTTGTTTGAAATTTGTTGGGTATTACACAGCTTGTAACAGCTGACAAAATCTTAGTTTTCTAATGTGGAACACTATGATAAAAGTTTTCCACACTCTAAGAAGATTGTAAATATCATATTATCTTTTCAACAAATTAATATGGAAACTTGGCAGGGTATAAAAAATAAGGCAATGTAGTTTTATATTTTCTAGTACTCTCTAACTTATTCAAAGAGAGAGTTGATACAGGAAAATATTTTTCAGGTAAAGAGAAATTTAGTGTCTAATGTTGTAAAACATAAAACTCTAAAGGTTATAGTTGTCTAAAATTTACCACCTAACTCTTCCCTAGGTGAAGCAGGTCAAACTCAAAAGCTAACATGGGGCCAACTAAACAAGGTTTAAGTTTATGTGAGCTGCAAAATAACAAAAATTTCAATCTTTATAGAAATGTAGGTTTATTGCAATAGAGACATGCTGAATACAAAGGGCTGAAATAAATGCATAATTGTTAAAATAAATAATAGAATATTTTAATAAAAATTAATATTTTTTCTTGAACATTAACTTACCAGACACTGAAAAATTGCACAAATTAATAGACTTATTTTTTTATTCTCTGAAAGCAAAATATTTCCTGTTGTGCATACTAAACAAGTCAGTCTAAGACTAACAACGTGGTGATAAGCTGCTAAAATATTTGCTGCTAGTATTAGTGAACAAAAATGGTATGCCTGTGCATAAGGTATGTAAGGGAAATAAATGCAACATGATTATAGTAATCAATGTTAGCGAACGTTGTAGTTCATTAATAATTATGTATAACAGGATATTGTAAAAATTAAGTCAAAAATTTTATTAAAACATTTCTTACATACCTTTATATTGGCTGAGACGCAAAAAATTTTGTTGTGGGCCGTATAGAGCCCTCAGGCCATGAGTTTGACATGATTGCACTAGGTGGATGTCTTTCTTTCATTTAACCTTTTTTTTTCCCCCTTAGATTCAGACCTCAGAGGTTCTGAGTTTCAATTGGAACTCTACTCCAAACTAGCTTTATAACCTCAGGCGAGATCTACTCTCTGAAGGTCAGGGCTGCACCTGCAAAAATGGAAATTGCAGCCTACATAACAATTTGTGAAAATGATCAACACACACAGTTATTAAGTTATCTTGTTGTTACTGTTATACAATTATTACTACTATGGCTGCTGTTGTTACTCTTACTACAATTATTAACTCTAAAATTCCCTTTAAAATACTTTTCTAAAGACAATAGAGGAAGTATTTTAATATGAAGAATAGCACAGTTCATTTTGAATGGCTTTAATTTGTGCCCCAGCTTTGTAACTTACTACGTAAGTGATTTTAAAAACATCACGATTCCTAAATGACATTTGGTTTTCTATCTATAAAGCGAGAGTAAGGATACTTGCCTTCATTTTTTGAGTGATTTAAATAAGATTATGTATATATGTAAATCATAAAACATCCTGCAAATGCTAATTATGAGGAAAGTAAGAAACTACAACTTTTTAAAGAAAAGATATTACAATGGAAAGTCAATGACTATTGTTGCAGTGAAGCAATTTCTATGACTTATGTGGGTTTATCTGGTGGTGAATCTCAACACCCACATCCAATGTACTTATTACATTAAGTAGTTGAAATCAGTTGAATACAGTTCATTCTGACTCACTTGTTGAAATATGCCAATCAAATGTTCTCCAATTTTCTCACATAATATTTCTTTAGTCCTGTGGGGTCCTGTGGTCATTTCTACATGGAACTTAGCCTAACCACCATAAGACTGATCAAAGTGTTACTATATCCTCTGTCTTAGAACAAATTATTTTAACACTTCAATTATCAAAACATCTGTAAATGTTCTCTTTTATGTGTATGTCAGTGAGCGTATTCCCTTCCCCTCAGAACACCTGGCACTTGTAATTGAATTCAAGAAAAATTGACAAATGATGTGGACTTTTAGAAATTACAAAATTCATCTAATAGGACAATACCCAAATTCTAGAGAGCTAGAAAACATTTTGCATAGTCTTAATTGTAAATCCATTTTCAATTTTGAGTTAATATGCTGGTTCATAAAATATTACTTTACATAAATATTGCCTGTATACCTTTTTCAGAGTTATGTATGGTGGTGCATAAACCTCAGCATGATATATACCACAGAAGGTCATTTACATGCAGTTTTAAATAATCTCTGCTTGATTTTTGTCATATATTGGCACAGTTCATATTTTTAGACACATTTTTATTTTTAAAAATTTATGTCTTATTTTGCTAAATGAGCCCATAAGTAAAACCTAGGTAAAATATTTGCTTGGACACTCACAAAGGCACTGTATTGTGTGTGTGTGTGTGTGTGTGTGTGTGCACGTGCACGCACGTGCTTGCACATGTGTGCAGTGTGTATCTCTAATCAAAAATTAAGCTTTGAAAATAGGACATAATGAAAAGTAGGATAATAGGTTAATTCCTGACATCTTTATTTTTTAATTAATTTTCATAAGTTAAGTCATTGTTTGGTGTTTTGCACATATATTTCATACATTTTAAAAATTTTAAATGCCTGTACTAGTATTGGTCCTGGTTCATTTCACAGCTATGGATTTCAATAAAGAAAGATAGAATAAAAATTACAATTCAGAAAATCTAAATATGAAACTATGCATGTTAACATAATTTTCAACATGGTAAACAAATAATACTAAAGTATTTTCAATTAGCCATAAGATAAGACAATGCCTGCTTTCCTCCTTTTTTTTAAAAAAAATATATTCTATTGATTTTTTACAGAGAGGAAGGGAGAGAGATAGGAAGTCAGAAACATCGATGAGAGAGAGAGATCGATCAGCTGCCTCCTGCACGCCCCACAGTGGAGATATGCCCGCAAGCAAGGTACATGCCCCCGACCAAAACCAAACCTGGGACCCTTCAGTCCGGAAGCCGACGCTCCATCCAACTGAGCTAAACCGGTCTCTGCTGCTTTCCTCCTTTTGCTATGGGTTTACTGTAGCCACAAATTAGTTTGGCTGAGTAGCTGGTTGGGCAAGTGCCCCTTTCTTTCTCCCAATTATCAGTGTTTCCATCTCCCAACCTAATTTCAAAACAATATGAACCCGTGTCTTAATGCAATGGTTTTTCCATTAAGAGTTTTATTAGAATGTTCATACATTCTAAAATCCAAAAGGAATATATTTCAGCACGTTTCCTAACGTGGTCTCCATATATTTTACATACACTGAGGACCTTTCTTTGTTAAAGACACTTCATGTCTTCTAGACTTTCTGTCTGGCCTAATGTGAATCCCACAGACCCAGATTTTCATTCCTGTGGTTTGCTTTCATGAATTTATTACTGTTTTTATTTTTTCTAGCAAGTTTCTTATTAAATTGTAAATAGAAGCATATGTTGATGAGGTATTCTAAACATGTTACTTTGAATAATAGGAGTGTTTATTTCTTTTAAACTCCACATGATTTACTGTGTACTAGTTAAATGTTCAACAGCATAACAACATGTACATCACCCAGTGAAACCCACACCCTAAACTGTAACCAGTCTCCACCCATGTGACTTGTGGGGGCATCCTTTGCAGTACTGTGTGAGAGGGTGCTCACGTTACCGTTAGTTGTTCTTCCGAACTAACTGGCTTCCTGGTCCTCCCAAAGTTCCTGGCACTTCGCCAGTTTGATTGAATACTGTTCCAAGAATTGCTTTTGTCACCCGGCCATTGGTGGTGCTGATCAGCTAGGAGACTCACTTCGGGGAGAAGTGCTGTAGCCAGAGGGTCATCAGGAGGCACCCTGCAGGTGGACCCTGACACTTCTCTGAGAGGGTGGGAAACTTTCTGTCCCTCCAGGAGCACCAATGTCAGTCTTTGCCCTCTGCAGCTACACCTGGGCTTTGATCTTGTGGGGGAAAAGGCATGCACAGTAGATTTGATGATTTGATGTTTGTATAAATCATTATTAGTCTGTTCAGCAAAATGAAGTGATTTAATTTTACAAAGGCATATATAGAAAAGTCATAGACACTTTAAAAGCCTCACCTTTATGGGAATTAAGGAACCAACAGCTATACATGGCCTGACACATTTGCTGCAATAAGATAGATAATTACCCTAGTAGTTGGATAGATGAAAAGTACAAAGGAAGCCACAAGTTCAAAGGGAAACAGCTGGCCTGGAAATGCACGGAGCCAGAGAATCGAAGGGAGGAATAGGTGAGTGGAAAACAGGACGCACACTCACTTCCTAAAGAAAAGACACAAAAAGCAAAGAAAATGTAACTCACACCTTATAGAACGTTGAGAAGAAAAAGCTGTGGAATATTAATGTGCAGTAGGGGAAGGGAAAATAATGCAGATGGAATGTTGAAAAGGCCTAGAAATAGACTGTACAACTAAGGGAACTTATGGGTAAAAAAAGATAGATGCCTGGGGTCGGCAGCAGCGTTAAAATAAGGTGGTCTAGACGCTCAGTGTCAAGGCTGCAGGAGTGAATGCTTCCCCGGTAGGCACCTCCTTCGTGGACCTCCCCTCAGTGGCCATGCCCTAAGGTCGTCCGGACTTCACTGAACTCCGTCAGGAACCCTACCCATGTTTCCCAAACATGGACTCCAAGAGCTCCCTTTGTTTTCCCCTTTAGTATTAAAACCACTTCAAAGTGTCTACCTGCATCATTATATAATTTTCTCTCTGAGGGGAACATAAAGCTCAGAAACTCTGACACTTCTCTGAGAGGGTGGGAAACTTTCTGTCCCTCCAGGAGCACCAATGCCAGTCTTTGCCCTCTGCAGCTACACCTGGGCTTTGATCTTGTGGGGGAAAAGGCATGCACAGTAGATTAACTCGCTATCATGGCTCAAAGCCTACTGCAGCACCTGGAGCGCAACAGGCATCCAGAAACATTTCTTTTCTGAATAAAAGAATGAATGAATGAATCAACCATGTTCAGTAATCTTGCCCAAAATTAGAAAATCAGAAAGAGACAGGGGTCAGGTATAGCTAGAAAGAAGGTGTTCTTTTTAAAAAATAATTTCATTGATTTCTTAGAAAAAGGGGACAGGAGAGGGAGAAAGAAACAGCGACCTCAGAGCAGAATATCGTTCCGCTGTTTCGCTGCCTCGTGCACTCCTCCACCCAGGGCTCGAGCCTACAGCCCTGGCATTGTCCTGGCTAGGCATAAAACCAGCCTGTGCCCTGACCCGGAACTGACAGGACATGCCCAGCCACCTGAGCCACACCGGCCAGGGCAGAAGGATCTCTTACGTGGAGCTTGTGGACATGTGGGAGAGAAGGGAGGAGAAACCTGGGAAATAGAGCTTTCAAGGTTGACAAAACTAAAATTGGGGGATGGCCAAAGGGAAGCAGGGGCAGGGGCTGAGTGGAGGCAAGCAAAAGGGAGGAAAGTGGAGACTTCTATAATAGTGTTAACATTAAAAATAAACTTTAAAGATATTAAAATTGTTGTGAACCATAAATTCTTATACTTTGGGCCTTTCTCCAAACTGGAGTCATTTTTTTTTTCATTCCAACTTCTAATGTAGTGATAATAATAGCTCTTTTTTATTCAGTGCATATTATGTGCCAGCTACTGTCTTATTCTTGCATGCATTTTGGTAATCCTCATGATTACCACATGTGGGAATTACTATATCATTAGTTATATAATCTGGCTTTACTAGCTCATCTCTCTTAGTCCTTAAGCACCTACAACCCATATCCTCTAAATTCATTTTTATGAAGGTTGCTGTTGTCCTGCATGTCACTGACTGTTCATAACCCTTCCTTTACCAGTTCACAGGCCACAGAGCAAGTGTGCGGAGGATCAACTTAAGAATGGCATGGTGATCCAAAGAGAGAGTGGCTTCTTATGGGCACAGCTGTGCTGGCCAGGGACTGCAGCTGCTAAATGGGAAAGTAGTGGCATGAAATGGGCATGTCTGATGACTTTTTTTCTGTCAATTGGGTCAAGCCATTTTCCAGTCTCTACAGAGCATCTGGCTGTGAAGGACGTCAGTTTATTCCCAAGCTCCAGCTTACTCTTGTTGCAGGAGCTTGGAGAGCAGGTTTAATTCATCTCAGTGCAGGTGCTATGATTGTACAATGGGGATAACAATGCATACTTTGTGGATTTGATGTAGAGATTATATTAGAACACTGATTTTCAACCTTTAGCATGACACACATAAACTAATTACTAAAATTCTGTGGCACAAGAAAAAATATGTTTTCTGCCTATCAGACAAAAAAAATAGGTATAATTTTGATTCATTCACACTGGAAGACTATTGTTGTGTTGGCTGTTGTCGTTTTATTGTTTGTTTGTTTTTTATTTGACAGTCTAAGGAAAAAGAGGTCAGTGCTCCTGATTAAATAGCAGCTAGTATGTTTTAAAAATTCTTTTGGCATAACAGTTGAAAATTGCTGCATTAACTATTTGTGTGGTGCCTGGTACATTGTGAGTATTAGTCTGGGACTAATGATTTTACTATACAATAACAAGAATGTATTCAATAGTATTTTGCTATCTAATTAGGGAAAATATTAAAGCAAAGAATATATGAGTCAGCATTTGGCTGAATGTACACTAGTTTCACTAAGCTTATCACTTTTCTTATCTCATTTGTCCTATTGCTCATTAATGTGAGTGAATAAATTATTTGACTTTTCTTCCTTTATCCTTCTTCCCTCATTCACTTAATCTGTTAGCATATTAATTTATTTCTAAATCTCAAGATGCTTCATCCCAATCACATATATCTAACCTCTTCAAAAAGATTTTAGGTCATTGTAACCAAAAAATAAAACAAAATCAACCATGCAGGTTTGGCTATCTGTTGCAAAGAAAGACAAACTTGTGAGACAGGTGCTGGTGCAAAAAGAAAAAGTTTTATTCATATCCTGCATGACCTGGGAGAATGGTGGACTTCCCTCTCAAAAATTGTCTCTTTTTCCTGCTCAAACCTGGGTTCTTATATAGATAGGGAGAGGAGGGATTTTTTAATCCAGTTATCTTGCTAACTTTTGGCATGCTGGGGTCCTATTTATGCATCTTCCTAGCTTTTGGCATGCACAATATAAGAAGCCACTTCTCTCCTATTTTGGCCAGTGAGGAGGACTCCCCAGTGCTCTAATTATCTATAGTAACATCATTGCTATGAATTTAGAAAGACAGCCTTATAGTCACATTTCCATCTTATTTCACATCCAAAGAGCATCCCCACATCCCCCACTCCTATCTTTCTTCATCTTTGTCAAAGGAAACACCATGTTTCATGTATCTTAGCCTAGAAGCCATTTCCTATGATAACATGTCTTTGAACATGTTGTTTCCTTCCTACTCTTCAACAGTCAAAAATAGCCTCTCCAAGGATCCTTCTTGGCATCCTAGAGTCCATATTAATTTCTTCTGAACTCTGAATATAATTAGTTAGAGTTTGGAAGTTCGGGTATTTCAGTGTGTATATGAGTTATTTTAGGAACAAATAATGTTTCCTTAGCATCTACATTTTTGCATGTATGAAAGGCTGATGTGAAATAGAAATTGTTTATGAAATCTAGGTAGTTTAAAAGAATAATGACTACAATATTAGTAATACCTTCATTTGGCAGTGGAAGGATAAACAGAGTGCTACCAACAAATTTTCCTACTTAATTTTGTTTCTGGGTTTCAGTCTGAATAATACTTGGAAAATATCATTCTGTCCTCTTTCCTTATATTTTCATCTATTCTGTGACTCTTCTCCCTTTTATTTTTCAGACAATCATATTTTATGGTGTTATTGAAGGGTGACAAACAAGTGAGTCTGAATGCACAAAGGGGATACTTTTTGGAGTTTAAAAGGGCTTACTCCTCAAGTCAATGAGAAAGACCCATTCTCTAACTAAAATATATCTCATCACACTCCTGAGAATAGATAAGATTTCCTGAATTGTAGGGCATGGGGAAGATAGCTAATGAGGGAACAGAGAAAGTGCCAGAGATACAAGAGAGGAGCCATTCACTTAGGAGTGGAGTGAATATCCAACTATATAGGCTTCATTTGAGCAAGAAATGCCTATTGGCATTGGCCTGGAGTCAACCAAGACCAGGAAGCTGCCATTCAAATGAACATCACTTATGTTGGCCCAGAAGAACCATGTTACTCACCTTAACCTTCATCAATTATACATAAAAAGGAGGAAATGATTGTTTTTACAAAGAGAATGTTGATCACAAATACAAAATAATGAAAGAGATTTTTAAAGTATATATAGGACATGAATGAAATATATAAATCAAATATAAAATGCTATAGAATTATTAAATATATTTATATATACATATATTATATACGAGTACTATAAATATATTGCTCTTAAATGGCAGAGACCCTACAAAAATTTTTAAATTATAAAAATACTAATTTCTTTATGATTATTCTACTAAAAGTATAATCCAATGTATAACGAAAATTAGAGAAATTGACAAAATAATTTCAAAATTCAATAAGTCTTCACACTCTCAGCCTTCTTTCCTTTTCTCTCCTCTGGGAGTTACAATGGACTTTTCAATGTTCCCTGAGTACATGCATGCTTCTCTTTCTTCCTGGCTGGTAGTCAACCACAGCTCATTCCTCAGACTACTTTCAAGTACAAGTAACAGAGCTCAGCATTAAGATGAATGGCTCCAAGGAAGAGGCACTTCAGGGTTAACAGCTGGTTCTTTCACTCACGTGTTTTGATTTTGGCCAATTAACTAAGCTTCTTCAAGCCTACTTAACCTAAGCTCCAAAACTGGGACAATGGCTGCACCATCTCCTTCCGGAAGGTGGATGAAAGACAGCTTCGGAAGGCGCTTTGACATGTCTATGAGGCACATCCAGTCATGAGACCTGTTCCTCTCAAGCTCATGTTGGAAAGACAGGCTGCCAGTTCGCCGACTCTGTTTCCTGCTAGAGACTGTCCTTGGCCAGTGAGCAACTGTGGCTTTGGGACAAAAGATGATCTGAGACTATCTGATTTCACTTCTGGTGAAACTCACTAGTGGGAGTAGAAAGAGTACAAATAGAATGTGGAGACCATCAAACTGCATGAATATTGCATCGCCAGATCACAGTTGCATATCTTTATGCCTAATAACACTGATCAGTGAGAACATTCATTTCAATCTTCCTGCAGAAAACAAATGAAAATATGGAAATAAAACTTAAAATATCTTCTTGGACAAATGGGCTTGCTGACTAGGTAGTAAAATATTATGAAAACAATATCTGAGTGGAAGTGAAAATCCAGACAAACAGTGGATCCTCAAAGAACTCACAGTTATAGCACAACTTTGAATAATTTTGGTGGTTGCACTGGGGTCCAGAGAAGTCAAAACCTTGGGCCCACCCAAGGTAGGAAGTCTACAAAGAGAGTCTCCCTCAGTACCACGGGGACCTTGCAAGGCTTTAGCCTTTAGGTAAGGAAAATTAAAGGCAGACTGGCCTACCCTCCAAAACCCAACTTTGCAAGTTGTCTTGCTGCAGAGCAGAGCAAAGAGCTGAAAATATTTCTGAGAATTTATACCCTCAAAGTGGCCTTTGTAGGGATATTCAAAACAAAGTAGGCCAAAATGTCTTGTACAGTGGTACCTGGAGATACGAGTTTATTTCGTTCCGTAACCTTGCTCATATATCAAGTTGCTCATAACTCAAAGCAAATTTCCCCATTGAAATCAATTGAAATGCCGTTAATCCGTTCCAGCCCCCAAAATGCCACCCCCGTTGTTCTTGTTACGTGTTTTTAAATAAGAAAAATGTATTTGTAAATGACAAATATTGTATAAAAACACAATAAAAGAGAATGTAAGGAATAAACTGGTTTTATAAAGTGTATTTACCTACTCGTTACACTCTTAATGCTACACTTTATCCCTAAACTGAATGTAACTTAACTAATCTTCACTGAACTTAATTGCTACTGGTCTTTGCATTTTTGGCCGATTTAAAAAAAAAACGTGTCCAACGAGATTTGCCTCTTCCCCCCTTTCAGAATGTTTCTGAAATGGGTGAGGCAAGTTTCACTGAACAGCTCCGATGCACGACCAGTAGCAACTTTTTGGGGGCATTTCTTTTCCACCAAGTGTGACACCCTCTCCCACATTCCTAAGATCTCCTTTATCTCACTTGTAGAGATCTCCTCCACCTCTGGCTCCTCCTCGAAACCAATTTCTTGGAGAACCTCCGCATGTTGCTGAGACTGCAACTCTTGTAACTCCTCCGTGGTGAGTTCCAGAGAGTGCTCCTCGACGAACTCATTCACATCTCTCTCATCCACCTTCAGGCCCATGGATTTTCCCAGAGACACTATCTCCTCCTCCACTGTCACCTCAGGTTCGAATCCTTCGAAGGTCCTTTCGGCTATGGCCTCAGGCCACAGCTTCTTCCATGCAGAGGTCAAAGTCCTCCTTGTAACACCCAGCCAGGCCTGATCAATAATTCTGAGGCATATCACGATGTTAAAGTGGTTCTTCCAGAACTCTCAAAGGGTGAGGTTTGTGTTCTCCATCACCTCAAAGCAGCGCCAGAACAGGTGCTTGATGTACAGCTTTTTAAAATTAGAAATCACCTCCTGACCCATGGGCTGCAGGATAGGAGTGGTGTTGGGAGGTAGGTAGACAACCTTTATAAACTTGAACTCTTCGAGGAGTTCATCTTCGAGGTTCGGTGGGTGAGCAGGAGCATTGTCGAGGATGAGGAGGGCTTGCATGGTTAGGTTGTTTTCCTGTAGATATTTCTTAACCGAAGGGCTGAAAACCAGGTTTACCCACTCCACAAAGAACTGCCTGGTGACCCATGCCTTCGGGTTTGCCCTCCACATAACTTGCAGTTTATCCTTTAAAATCTTATGTGACTTAAAGACTCTGGGGTTTTCTGAAAGGTATATGAGCAGAGGCTTGATCTTGCAGTCGCCACTCGCATTGGCGCACAGTGCGAGAGTTAGCCTATCCTTCATGGGTTTGTGGCCTGGCATCGCCTTCTCCTCTGCCGTTATCTAAGTCCTATTCGGCATCTTCTTCCAGAAAAGCCCTGTCTCTTCACAGTTGAAGACTTGCTGGGGGATATATGCTTTGGCTTCTATCAGTTCGGAAAAAGTTGTGCGGTAATCCTCAGCTGCCTTCACATCCGAACTTAATGGCTCACCCTGCCTGACGATGGAGTGAATGCCGGACCTTTTCCTGAAGTTATCAAACCAGCCTCTACTGTCTTTAAATGGGTCTTTCAATGCTTCGTCCATGGAAGTGCGCGGGGTCTGCTCCAGCCAATCACCGTAAATCGCTCGCGCCTTCTCACATATGATGCCCTGTGTCAATGTATCTCCTTTAAGCTGCTTCTCCGTCACCCACACCATCAGTAGATTCTCCATCTTTTCATGGAGAGAGCTATGGAGCTTAGAAATTATTGTAACACCCTTAGCTGGCGTTGTACCTTTTATCTACTCCTTCTGTTTAAGCACAGTGCATATCGTTGAAGTACTAAGCCTCACCAAGTCAGCCACTCGCACACCTTGCTCATATTTTTCTATGATTTCATGCTTTAATTCAATAGACGTCATCCTCTTCTGAGCACTGACCTTTCCACTGGCTTTCTTCGGACCCATAGTTATAAAAAGAAAGGTGATAAAGTATGTAAATGCACAAAAGATGCTTTGACAAGGAGGTAAACAAGCACACTGACTGAGGTGTGGGAAACTATGAGATGCTCTAGTTGCAGTAAAGTGGTGTGTCGTGTTCAGCCGGCCGATCCGCGCGATTACTCGTATCTCAAATGTTGCTTGTATTTCAAAGCAAAAAATAGCTCGCTGGAGGGCTTGTATCTCAAAAATCTCGAATGTTAGGGCACTCGTATCTAGAGGTACCACTGTAGATCAGAACAGAAATAAATAAAATAGAGTCTAAGAACATAAAAAAGATCGCTGAAAACAAGAGCTGGTTCTTTAAAAAGATAATAAAAATTGATAAAGCTAACTTAGAAGCATCAAGAAAACAGAGAGAGGACCTTAATAAAACCAGAAATGAAAGAGGAGATGTAACTACTGAGAAAAGATTATTTTTTTAAAATATTACAATTATATGCCAACTAATGGACAATCTGGAAGAAAAGGATAAATTAATGGAAACTAGATATCCCAAGACTGAGTCATGAAGAAACAGAAATTTTGAACAATCTGATCACTACTAACAAAATCTAATCATTAAATCAGTAATCAAAAACTACCAACAATCAAAAGTCCCTCCCAAATGGCTTTGCAGTTAAAATTTACCAAGCATTCATATGAGATTTTATACCCATTCTTCTCATACTATTCAGAGAAATTAAAAAAGAGGGGTGACTCCTAAGTTCATTTTATGAGGTCAGAATTACTCTGATTCCAAAACAAAGACATTACAAAAATAAAATTATATGTCAATATCCCTGATGAACATACATGCAAATTCTTCAACAAAATAGTAGCAAACCAAATTTAACAATACATTAAAAAAAATCACACACCATGATCAAGTGGGATTTATCTCTGGGATGCAAGGTTGGTTCAATATCCACAAATCAAATAACATGATATAGCACATAAGCAAAAGGAAGGCTAAACATCATATGATTATATAAATAGGTGTAGAAAAAAGTATTTGACCAAATCCAGCACCCATTTATGATGAAAATTCAACAACATGGGAATAGAGGAAAAATACTTCAACATAACAAACTCACAACTAACATCATACTTAACAGAAAAAGGCAAGAAAAGGTTTGCTTAAGATCAGAAAGAAGATAAAAATGTCCACTTTCACCACTTTTGTTTGACATAGAATTGGAAGTCCTAGCCACAGCAATCAGACAAGAAAATAAATAAGAAAGGAAGAAGTAAATTAGAAAGGAAGAAGTAAAACTGTCATTATTTGAGGGTAGGAGAAACTTTTTTCCTCCTTCACAAGGTCATATAGTGAAGGAAATATTGTCATGATTTGAAAATATTCCCTATAACTGATCAAGTAGAAAAGTAACTTTCTTTTAGATATTTCTCCCATATGAACACTGAAATCTATTCTAGCCTCGGGGGCATCTGAGTCCATTTAATAATTGGTATTCTATAATAGCTTGGGTTATTATAAAACTAACTTAAGTTTTAAAAATTTAACCAAAGGATTTTTATCAGGTAGCTCATAGAATGAACTAAATGCTGGATGACAAAGATACAGAGAGGGTTTTGTTTGTTTGTTTGTTTGTTTTTGCAGATTTGATTTTTTGTTTTGTTGCTTGTTTGTACATTTTTACCCTCATTATAAGTCTGACAGCTATAATAGGAGCCACACATACAAGAGTAAAAAATTGTAGTTTCTATTGTTAACGAAGAAAATTGTATTGAGGAGTTCCATGTAATTAAAAGACAGTGGACAGTCACTAGAGTCTAACCACAGGAGCAACATGGGCTATTTGGCATCAATGAATTGTATTTGGTATCAATGAATTGTATTTGGTATCAATGAATTGTATTTGGTTTCACAATACTTTACTAATTCTACCCATTTTACAGAAGAGGATGCTGAGGCTTAGGACTCAGGATTCAAACCCAGAAGGTCTGACTTATATTTTTAATATCTCTCATATATTGAAAAAAATAATGTTTATTAGATAACTGTGTGAATAGGATATACAAAACAAACATTACTCATTTCTTTCTAAATTTGGTAGCATATTATGATCCATGGATTTTTTTCAAAATCTAGTGTGTGGATAGTATGTTTTTTGCTTCTGCCCAGCATTTTTTTAAATAGTAAGAAATCCAATATGGCAAGGATTATTCCCCTCAGAGTTTATGTCTTTTCCACATCCCTAGCCACTTTGTGGGCCAGAACAAAGGTGTTCCAGTGTTAAGTCCAAAATTCACATTTCTCTGTTTATTCTACATATAGAGATTAAAATGTAAAGAGAAAATAATTCCTGACAGAATATTTCCAACCTGTGTTCAGAAAGTAGATTATTAAACTACAATTTCTGTTTTCATGATTGCTTTATATAAACATGTACACATACACAATGCAAGCAGATATTTTAGAAAGAATAGAACATTTTTTAATACTGTTTATCTATGAAGGTAAGTTTGTAATTGTTTTTTTATTTATCCTTACATGTATTTCTACATTTCCTACTATGAAAAAGGCTTTGCTTTGCCATTAATTTTTTTAAATATAATAAATTATTTTTAATAATGAATTATTTTACAAGTATACCAATTTCATAAGACATCTTACTCTGTAGCAGAATAAAACCACCTAGACAAGTCAAAAGACAAAGCTGTCTCTCTCTTTTGCCCATTTTATCACTGGTATTGAGTGTCTGGGATGAGCAAATACTCACAGGAATATCACTCCACAATGATTTTTTCTGCATCTTGTTTCTAACTTCTATGTCATCCATGAATGCCCTCCCACTTACCTTCTACTAAGCATGCTTCTTTGGAGCCACGTTGTCCACACAATATCCCTCTGCATACAACCACAAATCCCTATGCCTTCCTACATCAATGGAAACAATGTGGTTAATCTCCTGATTCTTTCACTGAGTCTTCCCCTCTACTCATGTATTGGAATACATGAGTTCACAGGAAAATGCAGTGCTAATTCAATGCTGAAGCAATTACACAAGATTTACCAACGTCTTTTAAATTAAAGATCTCCATACTTGCTCTTGCTAAAATAAAACTACCATTTTCATTTTTCAAAAATAAATATAGCCCAAGAGAAGATGACAGTAATATTGGCAAGCAGTTATATTAAAACCACATTTCTACTTTTGGAAATCAATATATTATCGGGGCACCCTAAATTTCCACTGACATTCTAAAAAGCTGCCTGAAATTATTAGCATTATAGGAAGGGAATCTTTCTGTTGAAATATGTGCCCATAAGAGTTCTAAATTCAGTGTAGTATGATGACTTGGCAGGACAGAACTATTGCTTGAAATATAATAACAAGAAAGAAACCAGGAGAAAGATGCTTCCATTAAATTTTCCATCTAGTCTGTATGTTCTCACTATTAAAATGGACTTAGTATTTTCATCTGTTTTCCACACACAAACCTTATGACTACAACTCAGCTAAGTTTAAATAATTTGAATTCTAACATTAAAATTGAATATATATAATTTCCCCTTCAACTATATCTAGCCTCTCAACTTGATCTTGAAAGCTATTTAAGTCTTTCAATAGCTTTTACATCTGATTTGAGAATTTGACATATAATTCAAATCTCAGCACGTGAAAGTTTTAGCAAGTAAAAAAAAAAATTGGAAGTCCTTGGAAATTATTTCAAAAGCCCATTCTTTTTTATGTCCAAAGACATGGTTGACATCCGAAGAATGAAATTAAAGCAACAATAAGCCCCATTCTCTACTTTGGATGTCAGGTAGGGCCCAGGTGTGCCCTGGGAATCCCGCAGGTTGTGTTTCTCCTGAAGGAAGCCGGGTTCTCTCCCTCTGAGTGAAGTCAGAAAGATGCCCTCATTCCAGCCAGGAGAGTCAGACCAAGCAATGGACTAACAAAACCAGCTGCTAAGAACAGATCTGAAGAGCAAGGACTCTGAAATCAGAAGAATCTGATTTCAAATGTGGGCTCTGGCCACTTGAGGAGTGAGAAGCTCTGTACCACACGCTTTAATAGAGCTGTGTGAATTAGATGATGTAACCCATACAGTGTATCAAAATGCTGCCATATCATAAATTGTAGCCATTATTGCTACTGCTATTATTGCAAATAAAAAGAAATCTTCACTTATATGTTCAAAAGTGGGTTTTCATGTTTGCATATGCAAATGTGAGATAGTTATGGAAAAATATGTTTAAATAATTCTGAAAATCTTGTTCTATAAGAGTTCCAATTTTGGACTCATCTTTAAAATTTGTCATTTTCCTTGACTGCTGCTAAACTATTGATGTTGCTGTTTTCTAAGGAACTAATTGTTTCTTGGGTAGGGAGGGAGGAGTTGGATCAGTGTGTGAGGACTACTAGTCTGTGGATTAAAATGACCAACAAATCTTTCAAATAACTCACCTCCCCACTCACACAGGCCTGTGCCCACTTTTCCTCTCCTGCAGTCATCATGACCCAGTGGCAAGGATTTAGGGAGCTTTAAACAAAAGGACAACTATGGGCTTGCGCTGCTGCTATCCAAATAGGACTGTGTTGGAGGAGGAAGGTTAGAAATAGAATAAGAAAAACATCAAAAAATTCTGAAAATTTACACCAAATTGGAAATTTATACACTCATAATCATTTTATTATCAGATTTCTGTGGTAATGTTTTATTTTTACTTTTGCAATATCATCTGAATGCTTTTCATGCTTAACTCATATGGGGGAGATATTGACTATTATTATCCCACTAGAGGACCAATGCATGAATTTGTGCTCAGGTGGGGTCTGGCCAGCCTCAGTGGGGGCTAATCAGGCTGGGCTGGCAGCAGGGAGGGGCTGGAGGAGGTTGGCCACCTGGCCCTGCCCCCAATCAGGGTGACAGGGCTGATCAGGGTGGGGGTGGCTGATCAGGAGCCTGCCAGTCAGGGAAAAGGGCCATGAGGGGTGGGGGGAGCTCATCGGGGCCCCATCAGGCCAGTTGGCTGCCAAAATGCACGTCATAGCAACTGGTCGCTTCAGTCGTTTTGGTAGCTTGGCTTTTATATATACAGATTTTAACTGTGAAAACCCAAGGTATGGAAAGGGTCAGGAATAGGCACAAGCTCAGAGAATACCCTGGGACCTGCAGAGCAGGGCCAGCTGATGGGCCTGGTGCTCCTTGCGCTGTGTATACTAGGCCAGGAGCAGTTGCAACTACAGTTTCCAAACAAGTGAGCTCTAAGTGGATAGTACAGCTTATAATAGATAGACATGTTTCTCCCTTCTGATTTATAAAGACAGGAAAGAAAAAAAATCACTTTTCTTTTATGTTACTGTGTGAAGTCGCAGGACTCTTGAGTTGGTGACTGCATGACGGTGCCCAGCGGAAGTACCAGGTGCTGGTGGCTCGTACCAGGTGCTGGTGGCTCTTCCCAGTCCACAGATAAGGGCAGTGGGCTTGGAAAAGAAAATGCTGATTTGGGGAAATGAATGGTCTATATTTTCCTTATGTCGACCTCTCTAAAAGAAGTCTCTATTCTAAAAGTTTTTATTAGTAGTCTATAAATAGAAGTTGATTCTTCTCAACATATAAAAGAAGAAACACTATTTTCTCAGATTTCAACGATGCCAGATAAATTGCCTCTTATCCCATGCCTAAAATGTTTTGAAACCTGATGACAGTAAAAAGAATTCATTTCGATTTAATTGAGTATTAAATGATAAATTTTCTATTTGCATAAGTTTGGCTTCTTTAACTTAATAGTTAATATGTCAGTTATTAATGCAATTGCTCCATCTCTTTGTGCTTCTGGAGTTCTTTTTAAAAGAGAGCTTTTCAGAATAGAATGTGCTTATCTGAATTCAGAGGATAAAATAAAGCTCACCCACAGGAGAGAGCATTTTAAGTTTCACTGAAGGTTACACGTGGTCATACATGTCTTTTCAGGCACATTAAATAGACCCCAGAATTATATTCTCACATAAAAACAGCATCTTTATTAATAGTGTAACTGAGTGTAAATTAAGCTCCATTCCTTTCTCCATATTTATAAAAACAAAGGCCATTTGGGAAAACTCCATGTATTTAAATAGCTCACGGAATGTAGTGCGCAGACTGATGGGTGTGCAGCAATGAGCTGTTTGGAAACGGGCCGCCAGGCTGCAGGGGTCCAGTGAACACCATGCCATGCAAAGTGAGCACCTGCAGTTAAATGTTCTTGTTGAATTTCTTTGTTATTTTCTCCAATTTTAAACATAAAATTTTATACAGTTTTGGCCAGATAAAATAAAAAAATTACTTGGCATTTCTTTCCTTAAGTAGATAGGACTTAAATATAACCAATTTTGCCTTCTAAGCCCATATCTTGCTGTACTAATTTGTAATGAAAAATTATTTTTCCCTTGAAACCTCCTTTAATGCTTCCCAATATTTGCATTGGGAGCGAGTATGTGGCAGGGCACAAGCTGTGTTGCCGTTGCCCTGTGCATGGAGGGCTTTCCTCAGACCAAGCAGCTCCTCAGAGGCCCCCGCTTTCTTTTCCACTCATGTGATTTGCTCTGCTGTACACACTTAACATAAAGAGGTTAGGAATGGCATTTTGGAAGAATTCTTAAATTTTATTCAATTAAAACACCCGAACATATGTGTCATAATCTAAAAACAACATCCTGAATTATTATTGTTTGCCTGTCTGTCAAATTTTATTAACTTATTTGTGTTCATGTTTATATTCAGAAATGAAAGTAAGCTTCCACAGCTACCCAATGTCCCAGATTTTGATATCTCACACCTTCTTCTATGCCCTAGGTAGGGGATTTGACTTCATTTCCAAGCCTTCTATATATCTTTGAGCTTATAGAAAAAAATATACAAATTTTGTTTGTCTTTTACCACAACACATTCTAGAAATATCTTTGAGAAGCTGGATATCATAGAGTAGTTCATATTTTTACATAAGAACAATGTAATAATTAGTTAAGAATTCATTATCAAACAGATTATAGTTAAAAAACTAAAAATATTTTGAAAAAAATCACATGTAGAATCTTGAGGAATTAAAAATAATAAATATATTCTCTAAAGCATAGAATGATTATTCAGGTATTGTTTTTGATATGCCAAACTTTAGGCATTTTCATTCAAATGTCTCAATTTTCCCTTATCGATTTCCAACTACACTACTATTTATTGAACACATTTTGTTAATTTATCTCATTGTACATAAAGTTTAAAAATTCTTTTAAATGTTCAATGAGGTGTTTTAGATCCTGTACTTGGTAATCTAGAGTCTGGACTTCAATCTGCTGCTGCCAGTGGCTTCTGCTCTGTCAGCTGTGACGCTGTGCTTACTCCTGTGCTTGCCTGTATCTGCAAGATCCAATCACTTCTTAAATTATATGAATTCTTGGGATCAAGATGTCTTTCTTGTAAAATCTGTTTTGTTTCTGCCATGTACTCAGGGTCATTGCCAGTGTAGAATCATTTACAAATAGTTCAAGGAATGCGTGTGTGTATGGGTTGGGGGGGGCAGAGGCTGGGGAGACAAATATACAAGAAGAAATAGAAAGATAAATAAAACGTGGAACACTGACATGCTACGACATATTTGGACCTTGAAAACATTATCCTGAAATCAGAAGCAAAAGGCGACATATTTATGACTTTATTCATATGAAAGACCACAATGGGGAAATTGGTAGAAATAGAAAGATTAGTAATTGCCAGCAACTTGGGGAGAGAAGTTTGGGAAGTGATTGTGTAACACAGTGGTCAGCAAACTCATTAGTCAACAGAGCTGCAGTTTGCCTACCACTGAACGAGTCTGGGTTTCCACTGGAAGTGATGAAAATATTTAGATCTCGAAAATGATAATGGTTGCACAATATTATGAAAATTCTTAAAACCACTGAATTGAATCTTTTTAAAATGGTTATAATGGTAACTTTTATATTCTGTATATTTTATCATCATTGTTATAAATATCATCATATTTAGAAGAGTCCAAGGCCTGAAAAGTTATATACAGTGGTACCTCTAGATACGAGTGCCCTAACATTCGAGATTTTTGAGATACAAGCCCTCCAGCGAGCTATTTTTTGCTTTGAAATACAAGCAACATTTGAGATACGAGTAATCGCGCGGATCGGCCGGCTGAACACGACACACCACTTTACTGCAACTAGAGCATCTCATAGTTTCCCACACCTCAGTCAGTGTGCTTGTTTACCTCCTTGTCAAAGCATCTTTTGTGCATTTACATACTTTATCACCTTTCTTTTTATAACTATGGGTCCGAAGAAAGCCAGTGGAAAGGTCAGTGCTCAGAAGAGGATGACGTCTATTGAATTAAAGCATGAAATCATAGAAAAATATGAGCAAGGTGTGCGAGTGGCTGACTTGGTGAGGCTTAGTACTTCAACGATATGCACTGTGCTTAAACAGAAGGAGTAGATAAAAGGTACAACGCCAGCTAAGGGTGTTACAATAATTTCTAAGCTCCATAGCTCTCTCCATGAAAAGATGGAGAATCTACTGATGGTGTGGGTGACGGAGAAGCAGCTTAAAGGAGATACATTGACACAGGGCATCATATGTGAGAAGGCGCGAGCGATTTACGGTGATTGGCTGGAGCAGACCCCGCGCACTTCCATGGACGAAGCATTGAAAGACCCATTTAAAGACAGTAGAGGCTGGTTTGATAACTTCAGGAAAAGGTCCGGCATTCACTCCATCGTCAGGCAGGGTGAGCCATTAAGTTCGGATGTGAAGGCAGCTGAGGATTACCGCACAACTTTTTCCGAACTGATAGAAGCCAAAGCATATATCCCCCAGCAAGTCTTCAACTGTGAAGAGACAGGGCTTTTCTGGAAGAAGATGCCGAATAGGACTTAGATAACGGCAGAGGAGAAGGCGATGCCAGGCCACAAACCCATGAAGGATAGGCTAACTCTCGCACTGTGCGCCAATGCGAGTGGCGACTGCAAGATCAAGCCTCTGCTCATATACCTTTCAGAAAACCCCAGAGTCTTTAAGTCACATAAGATTTTAAAGGATAAACTGCAAGTTATGTGGAGGGCAAACCCGAAGGCATGGGTCACCAGGCAGTTCTTTGTGGAGTGGGTAAACCTGGTTTTCAGCCCTTCGGTTAAGAAATATCTACAGGAAAACAACCTAACCATGCAAGCCCTCCTCATCCTCGACAATGCTCCTGCTCACCCACCGAACCTCGAAGATGAACTCCTCGAAGAGTTCAAGTTTATAAAGGTTGTCTACCTACCTCCCAACACCACTCCTATCCTGCAGCCCATGGGTCAGGAGGTGATTTCTAATTTTAAAAAGCTGTACATCAAGCACCTGTTCTGGCGCTGCTTTGAGGTGATGGAGAACACAAACCTCACCCTTTGAGAGTTCTGGAAGAACCACTTTAACATCGTGATATGCCTCAGAATTATTGATCAGGCCTGGCTGGGTGTTACAAGGAGGACTTTGACCTCTGCATGGAAGAAGCTGTGGCCTGAGGCCATAGCCGAAAGGACCTTCGAAGGATTCGAACCCGAGGTGACAGTGGAGGAGGAGATAGTGTCTCTGGGAAAATCCATGGGCCTGAAGGTGGATGAGAGAGATGTGAATGAGCTCGTCGAGGAGCACTCTCTGGAACTCACCACGGAGGAGTTACAAGAGTTGCAGTCTCAGCAACATGCGGAGGTTCTCCAAGAAATTGGTTTCGAGGAGGAGCCAGAGGTGGAGGAGATCTCTACAAGTGAGATAAAGGAGATCTTAGGAATGTGGGAGAGGGTGTCACACTTGGTGGAAAAGAAATGCCCCCAAAAAGTTGCTACTGGTCGTGCATCGGAGCTGTTCAGTGAAACTTTCCTCACCCATTTCAGAAACATTCTGAAAGGGGGGAAGAGGCAAATCTCGTTGGACACGTTTTTTTTTTAAATCGGCCAAAAATGCAAAGACCAGTAGCAATTAAGTTCAGTGAAGATTAGTTAAGTTACATTCAGTTTAGGGATAAAGTGTAGCATTAAGAGTGTAACGAGTAGGTAAATACACTTTATAAAACCAGTTTATTCCTTACATTCTCTTTTATTGTGTTTTTATACAATATTTGTCATTTACAAATACATTTTTCTTATTCAAAAACACGTAACAAGAACAACGGGGGTGGCATTTTGGGGGCTGGAACGGATTAACGGCATTTCAATTGATTTCAATGGGGAAATTTGCTTTGAGTTATGAGCAACTTGATATATGAGCAAGGTTACGGAACGAAATAAACTCGTATCTCCAGGTACCAGTGTATATTATTTCTTTTCTGCTATTCAGTTTTGGGTTTTGTCGTTGTTGTTTTTGTTCCTTTAGACATAAGGTTAAGTTGTTTAATTGATAATTTTTTTATTTCTGAGTTAGGTCTATGTTGCTATAAATTTTCCACTTAGGACACCATCTGCTGTGTCTCATAAATTTTGGGTGGTTGTATTTTAACTTTTATTTGTCTCAAGATATCTTTTAATTTCTTCCTTGATCTCATTGTTGGATCATTCATTGTTTAGTAGGATGTTATTTAGTGTCTATCTGTTTGTGTGTTTTTCAGTTTTCTCCTTATAACTGATTTCTGATTTCACACCATTGTGACCAGATAAAATGTTTGATTTGATTGCAATCTTTTTACATTTATTGACACTTGGTTTGTGGCCTAACATGTGGTGTATCCTGAATAATGTTCCATGTGTACTTGAAAATAATTTATTTCTGCTACTTTGGAATGAAATGCCTCAAAAATATCAATTAAACACATCTGGTTTAATGTGTAATTTAATGCCACTGTTTCCTTTGTTGATTTTAGGTCTGGATGATCTATCCATTGATATCAATGGGTTGTTACAATCCCCTCTATGACTGTGTTACTCCTGATCTTTACCTTTATGTCTGTCATTATTTAGGTATTTTATATATTTAGGTGCTCCTATGTTGGGTTCATAAATGTTCACAATCATGTCTTGTTGGATTGTTCCCTTCATCATTATATAATGCCTACGTACTGATATGTCTTTGGATCTAAGGAGGGTCTCTTGTGGACAGACAACATATGTATAAATCTTATTTTCTTATTCATGCAGCTATCCTATCTTTTGATTGAACCTTTAATCCATATATAAATGATTATTGATAGCTAGTATTTATTGTCATTTTATTATATATATATATATAAATTTTTTTCTCTTGTTTAGACATTCCTTTAACATTTGTTTTAATATTGGTTTGGTGGTTATAAACTTCTTTGGCCTTTATTTTTTTTCTGGAAAGCTGATTATATCTCCTTCAGTTTTAACTGACAGCCTTGCTGGTAGAATAACTTTGACTGGAGGTTCTTGCTTTTCATCACTTTCAATATTTTGTGTCAATCCCTTCCAGCCTGTAAATTTTCTGGTGAGTAACCAGCTGATAGCCATCTGAGAGCTCCTTTGTAGGTAACTAACTGCTTTTCTCTTGTTGCTTTTAAGTTTCTCTCCTTGAAGTACAGAATGGTAGTTATAAAATAGCATAGGAATATAAAGTATAGTATATGAAATGTAGCCAGTAACATTGTAATAACTGTTTGGTGACAATTGGGTACTGGAATACTTTATAAAGTATATGATCATCTAACCACTATACTGTACACCTGAACCTAATCTATACTATTAAAAGGGTAATATGCTAATTAAACCATATAAACTGGACGTGTTCTGCACATCCTTCTGGATATCCTTCTGGGTGTCCTTCCTGACAAAGCCGCAGGGGCTGCAAGGGCCAAGGAGAGCTGGCAGCTGTGGCAGTAAGTGGGCCTAAGCCATCAGTGCCACATCCCTTGAAGGCTCCTGGACTATGAGAGGGGCAGGCTGGGCAGAATGACCCAACCTGCTCCCTGCCAGTGCAGAATTTTTATGCACCAGGCCTCTAGTAGAAATAATATTGAATGTAAACTGAATTGAAAACAAATTTTTTTAAACACTTTCTCTTTGTGTTTAAAGTTTGTCATTTTAGTTATGATGTTTCTTGGTGTGGGTCTCTTTATAGTCATCTTATTGGATACTCTCTGTGCTTCCTGGAATTGTATGTCTATTTCCTTTGCCAGGTTAGGGAATTTTTCAGTCATTATTTCTCCTAACAGTTTCTCAATCCCTTGCTCTCTCCCCCTTACTTCTGGTACCCCTATAATGTGTATGCTGTTAAACTATTTTTATTTTTAAAAATTCTTTTTTCTTTTTGCTGTTTCAACTGGGTATTTTCTGCAGTCTTGTCTTTCCCATTGCTGATTTAATCCTCTGCTTCATCTAATCTGCTGTTGACTTGTTTCTAGTGTATTCTTCATTTCTGAGTTGTTCTTTTTTTTATGGTTTTATGTTGCTGTTTTTAATGCTTACTTGAGCATCCTATAACCAGTGTTTTGAACTCTGTATCTGGTAGATTGCTTGCCTCCATTTCATTTAGTTCCTTTGATGGAATTGTGTCCTATGTTTTCACTGGGGTGTGTATTTTTGAATCCTCATTTTAGCTGCCTCCCTCCTATGTTCCCCTGTATTGGCAGGGTGGCTTGTGTGTGGATGTCTTGTGGGGCCCAGTGGTAGTCTCCCTGATCTCCAGAGCTGAATGATCCAGAAGTGCTCCTTGTGTTGGTTGTGTGTGCCCTCCTGCTATAGTTGAGGCTCAAGGGCTATTGGCAAATCAGTGGGTAAGGCTGACTCTCAGGCTGACTGGGTGTGAATATTGGCCATGACCACAACATTGAACTGCTGACGCCATGGAGCAGGAATTGTGCCAGCTGGCTCTGATGCCTGTTGAGACCGGTTTTTGGGTATGCTCCTTGTGGAGCTAATCAGGTGGTGTTCTGTTATGATCTGAAGCTGGCCACTGAGAGTGTTGGTTCTGTGGCCATTTGGGAGTGACTCTGATGCAGACTAATGTCAGTTGCTGCTAGGTCCAGCCCAGGCAACATGGTAGGAGCTACAAAACATTCATCCATTAGTAGGTGGCTTTGATGGGCCTGGAGGTATATGGTAGAGGCCATGCTGCAAACTGAGGCTGCTTCTGAGAAGGCCACAAAGGGCTAATTCCAATGTAACCGTGATATTTGGGAGAGGAGAAGATTAGCAATCTGAATCCATGTGAGCAAGCCCAGTGTATATTCTTGATAACCTATAATTAAGTCACTACCTTCTTCCCAGCTACCTGCCTCTGAAAAAACCTCAGGCTGGTGGAGTTGGTGGTACCAAGTGTCAGGAAGCCATCAGAATGGGCAGGGAGAGGTCACCAGGCTAATGCAGACCCAGATTTTATGACAGCAAGCACCTGTTGGACCTAAGTTGGGAGGGCTCAGCACAGAAAGATGGCACCTACCTGCCAGCTGTATGAGGGCTCAACACAGGGACAATGGCAGCTTTCCCTCTACTCTCACGTGGAAGTCACACAACTCAATTTCTCCCTGCATGTCCCTGGCGCCTCCTGAGCCGTTATCCTTTCCCCAGAGCCTGGGTGAGTGCCTGTGAGAGAGTGAATCTGTCTGTGGGCCCTTTAAAAGGACACCTGGGTTTCTAGCAACCCTCTTTTCTACCCAGATGGACAGAATCCCAGTTGATTTTCACAGCCAGATGTTAGGTAGGCTCCTTTCCCTGGTACTGGTTCTGCCAGCTGGGGAGCTCATGTAGAGCTAGGCCCCCTCACTCCTGGGGGCAAGAGAGGGGCGGAGCAGAGGCCTTCTGCAGCTGAGATACCTCTCCTAATTCGCAACTGCCACACTGTGTGGGACCAGCCTATTTTGGGTCTTCCTCACCACCAGTCTCCACATGGTTCCTTTTGATCTCCTTTGTTAAAGGTGCTATTCAACTCATCTTCAGAGGGCTCTCTGTGCTATAAATTAGTTGTAATTTTGATGTGGTCCTGGGAGGAGGGGAGCATAGTGTTCACCTGCTTCTTCATCTTGACAGGAATTTGTTAGGTGGCTGAAGGAGAAACATGGGAGGCCAGCATGGTGAGGAATTACCAATTTATTCCATCATCCCCATACCTTCAGTGACAGGAGTTGGCGGATTTTTAAAGGACTTTTGGTGGATTTTCTGGGTGGAGAATTCCCTGTGCAAGTTGGAAGAGGAGAGATAAGGAATGTGGTCTCAGCAAGTGTGATTTCCACAAAAGGGAATGTCCATAGTGAAATGGCCTGAAGGTCAGTTAGTTCCCGGGGGAGGAACATCCATTCAGATATTTGATCAGACCTAACAGAATTTGCAGCCATTTCCAACGAAAACTCTAAATCCAGGAAGAGTAGAAAGAAACTGCTTAGATAAAACAAAATATATTTACCATGAACCAATGCAATCTTAACTAAAAACCATTTCAGTTTCTGGTTTTATTTAGCCATTTTTAATCCAACCCATTTCATTTCCCACTCCTCCCTGTCACAAGCACACATTTTTGTTTGTCTATATTTAAACCACTGTGCTGTGTCACAATTAAGAAAAATTAAACATATAATTCAAAAAGAAACATAAAAAGTAGCAGCAAGTGAAAATAATGTAGAAAAAGTGACAGACTGGAGGAACAGGTTAAAAAATACTGAGCAACTTAAACTCAATTTCTCTATTCTGACTTGAGGCAAATTGAAATTTAGCTAAAGGTGTATTATGGGTTAAAATTTCATCTGATAGATTTGCTGATTTTTAATAATTAAGTGATCTCTATTATAATAGTCTCTGAAATGAAGAAAACCAAAGTGAAAAACTGTGGTCGCACGTTACCAAAGGGAAGAGCATGCATTTGTGTATCATTTCAACAGTGCTCGCTTGTCTCTGGGGGTGAAGTTTGCATTTAATTAGAGTGCCCCAAGTGACCGTGGAGGCTGCAGGCAGGGGGACAGTGTCTGCAGGAGTGTTTGTACCTGACTCCAAACAGAAGTCGAACTGTTGGAAGAGCAAAACCATCAAAGTAAAGCAAACTTTGGTAAAGGCATCTGGGATCAGCAAGGAAAAGAAATAAGGTAATTTGTTCAAATTGTATATTTAAATAGTAAGAATTTTTTTCCTGAAAGTAACATAAATTTGGAATCATTAAAGAAAAACACCAAAGAAAATATGAATGTTATTTCTGTGCTTTCATATACATAGAGAGATAGATAGATAGATAGAGATATATGTACATATATGTCTATTTTTTTTCCTTTCTTTTATTGATTTTTTTTTACAGAGAGGAAGGAAGAGAGATAGAGAGTTAGAAACATTGATCAGCTGCCTCCTGCACACTCCTCACTGGGTATGTGCCCACAACCAAGGTACATGCCCTTGACAGGAATCAAACCTGGCATTCTTGAGTCCACAGGTTGATGCTCTATCCACTGAGCCAAAGGGGTTAGGGCTTTGTGCTTTCTTTTAAGGACAAGCTGTATCTTTTTAATTAAGTTAAAAAAAGTAAAAATGAAAAATAATGTTATTAAACCATTTACCTAAGAAATAAGCATGTCTATACTCTCCAAGTTTTCTGTAAAGTATGCTGTAATAATGATTTCTTTTTGTCATTGAAAAAGGAAGGCTAACAGGATCTTCTCATGATTTCCTAACTTTTGCCACACTCAGAACTCTCAGTCTTAATCTAAATGTGAAGCCACAAACAGGCTGGGAGATAAGAGAGAGACAGAGCCACGTGCAGAGCCACAGCAGAAACAGTTCAGTATTATTTTTAAAAGAAGATGCGAAACATTGAAATTCTAATTCCTCATTCTCCTGACAAAATTGCAATGACAACAGGAAATGGTGCCATCCCAGTCCATCGTCTTGACGATGACTTAATGGGAAGGGGAAGTGCCAAGAGCATAACTAATCGAATTATGGTCCGAAAGTTGTCATCTGGTGGTTCTGCTCAGATGCTGTGAAATGAAGGATGCTCAGAGAATGCAAGAAAAAGCATGCCTGTGGCAACATTGTGCAGCCTGAGGGCCATGCAGGATGTTAGTGATAGGGAAGGGGCGGGGAAGGCGGGAGGGGGTGTAGAGCATAGAGTTTGTCTGCTGAATGACAAAACAGGAATCCCTTTCAAGATGGCATAGGTGCCAACTGAAAGAAAAAAGCCAGCAATGGGCACTACTTATTAAACAACATGGAAGGAGCAAAGGTGACCACTTATGAGCATTGCCAGGAAGCTGCAAAGCCACAGGTCTGTTCCCACAGTTGGCTGGGAAAGGGTTTAGACCAGTGGTAGGCAAACTCATTAGTCAGCAGAGCAGCAAGCTGCGGCTCAAGCCGAAGTTTGCTAAGCACTGGCCTAGACAATAGACACTTGCCCTGTAAAGTCTGGGCCACGCAGGGAAGGTACTTGGCTATTAGTCACACTGGGAACAGATCGTTGGCCAGAGTAGGTGTGACCACTGGAAAAGTAGGAAGATCTGAGATGCATACGCTCCTAGACAAAGTGCTCTCTTGCACTTGCTCTCTGGAGTGCTGGGCTCCTGGTCTCTTGATGTAGATGGGAACGTTGGACACTGCTTTGCTTTCTGCTCTGCAGAATTGCAGCTTCACATCTTCCAGGACTGGGTTAAGGGAAATGGGACTTAGAAACTGAAGGATGTAATTCCATGCAAATAAAGCTGGGAAGCAGTATCTCAATGGATTGGAATAGTGCTCTAGAAAATGGCAGTTTCTCACCTATTTTTATATATCACAGTCAAAAGAGGGATGTAGATGAGTTACATGAAATCCATTGGGGATAGATTAGACAGGTGAGAGAAAGCAAAGTGGGAAAACCCCTGGGATCGGGTAAAATGTAAAATGATGGACACATACTTAGGTGTGTGCAGAAACAATTAACATGATAATGAAGGAATTTGTGATCTCTGTCCTGGCACCCAGGCACATTAAGTTATGGCCCAAGGGGTCCAGAAAAAGGGAAGTTATAGGTTATCTAGACATTCAAGGGTATGTTACCATAGATGCAAAAAGATAGGCGTAGTTAAGGTAAAGGTTGACCTTGCCAATGCAGATACCGGCCTAGGAGATGACTACCCACCAACATGGTTTTTAGGTACAGTTTAATTTCAAACCAGCTTTTGTGGTTACTCTAGGTCCCTGAGTTTGTAAGACTGCCATGCAAGCCTTGCCTGAGCTTGTCAGGTTCCCAGGTGCCCCTTTTTTTCCACTCTTTCTATCACATCTCAGTCTCCAGTAAGGGTCTCTGGAATTGCTTATTCTAGGGGTACCCCAAGAACCTCAATTCCACTAGCAATGGAGAAAGATCATCCATGCATTTTTCCCATAACAATAAGAAGTAATGAAAAGATCAAATGACAATGCATGGATGGGTGAAACCTGGCTAATATGGACACTTTTGTCTTCTTGTGGAGGTAGATTAGCTTGTTAATAGCAATTGATTTTGTGGTTCTAATGCTCTATTTCCTTTCCACCCTGAGTGAATAGAGTTTACCTAAAATGTGATTTAAACATTATTAATAAAGCTATCAAAAGACTTCACCCCAGGAAGAGCAGCTTCTGAATAATGTGGTCAGTGGGAGAAATAACATCATTTAACTCTATTATGTTAAGAGAAACCAGCACATGCTATATCAAGATTACATAGAATTTGCAGCCACAAATGAGAGCAACAATTTATTTCTTATTACCAGGTAAGTTTTGATCTATTTCTTTAAGTAGAAACTCAGGACAGTTGTGAGCACCGAGTTTTCTCAAAACATCTAGCCTTTGATGTGCATGTCAAGGTAATGTTAATTGTCTCCTTACATTTAAGAAGACATGTTACCATACATGGAAATTGTGAAGAAATCATCAGGAAAATTGAGAAATAAAACTTTTTAGTTATGCATTTTCAAGTTTCACTTGCTCCCTGAAGTTCTAACTAGTCATTTAAAGTGATTCCTTAAAAATCCCTGTGTAAGTTTGAGGGAACATTTAACATGCTTCTCACAGGTGAATACTTCCCAGAATAGAAATAATAGAGGCATGCTGGAACTCAAATAATATAAGCCTCTTGGAAAAGAAATGGTATTTTATAATTACCATACCAAAGCAGCATTTTAATCATATCCCATATTCTTTCTATAAAATAACAACAATAATAATGATAAAGATGGTGGTTTTTTAGTAAACTTTTTTATTTAAATAATGATGAAGAGAATATTTTGAAGACAAAAAGCAAAAACTTTAATAAAAATAAAAAAAGTATTGTGATTCTCTCACGGCTAGTCAGTCTTTCAGACTAAAATAAATGAGTCTAAACCATTAGAAAAAAATTATTGCAAACTTCTCTGTGCTTAAGTCCCTACTTTGCATTTTGATTCTTATTTAAAATATTGATTCTATCAAATGGAGGAACAGTTAGTGTCAGCAAGAAGATGATGGAGAAAACGAGGTCAAAGGGAACAATGTAAACAGTGGATTTATTTATTTACCCTTAGGCAAAGGTGCTGTATTTCACTTAGAGTGAACATTTATTCAATTTATTTTATTAATTTAATCCTCCTAAAGTACTACTTCACACTCTGATGCAATTTCAGATCAAACAGATCACTTTGTACTTGTTGAATTCATGGTTGATGATATGTGAATTTATAATCCAGAATGATTCATAATTGAGTGAGCTCCTTATTTTACTCCATGTTACAAGGAAGGCTCACAATGAAAGACTAAGATGGTCAAGGAAGAAATGTGAAAGATATTCTCAAAAGGTGAACTATACTTATCAGTAATAATGTCTAGTGAAAATGAAATATTTAATGTCCGCATTTAGGTTCTTGCTCATTTATTATGTGGTCATGTAAGGGGTGTCAAGTGGTGATGAGATTTCAATTTGACCTGGCAAAAATGAAGTAAGCAACATACAGTATTTCATCCATTATGTCCATTTTCCCAATGAAGGATTGGTTCCATAATACTTTTTATTCAATTCAATGTCAAGGTCTTAAAAACAAATTTTAAAAGCACTTAAGAGGTTCCTTTAACAGCTGTATTTAGTAACAAATGACAGATATCTATTAATGCAAGTACATTTTGTATAAAATATTTTAATATGGATTTTAGGTGGTAGTATATTCTTATTAACATCAGGTATAAATTGACACATCACAGCAGCTTTTAGATGAAAGATCCATTTAGTCTCATCTTCAAATTATGGATTGATACAATATTCTGTGCTGTAATGGTTCCAAAGGCATTGTTAGTGCTATGTATTATTCATGTTTTAGGCACCATTGTTTTAGTTCATAATAGACTGTCTCACATTAAGAGTAAAGTTTATAATGAGCTGAAAAAATAACCTAACTGTGTCATTTTAATTGGTCACCTCGCTGCCACTGAGAACATCTGGGTGCTACAGCCATACCAGCACTTGCCATTGTGCTCAAATTTGAGAAAATAAACATCTTTCATTCCTGAATGTTCTACTCTTATCACATAAGCACAGTGTGTGAGATGAGATGTTTAAAGGTGCATATAATCATCAGGTATTATGGTTATTGTGGGTAATTCAATTTGTAAATTAAAATATTTAATTGAATTAAAATTAAATGTAGTTTGGCTATGGGCCAACATATTTCCATTCGGGATAAAACAAATTCTACTACCTAGTTGTGGAATCTAAACATCATCTAACTTATTTCCCAAACCATGCATGCATGAAGAACCACGTGGGCAGCAGGGCTGGATGGAGTCAGTGCAGGAACCCTGGTGGATCTGCGATTTCTCCCACCAGTGGCCCATGATGCCTGCCAGCAAGGTGCAGAGGCTCAGTGTACACCACACAACTATGGACTGGCCCAGACTAACCATGGTCCTGGAACTTAGTTTCCTAGTTCTAACCAATGCATAGCAATACTGTACCAAGAGAATCAAATGAGAAATTCAATAAAGGCTTGATTAGCATAATAGTCTACTCCATCTTTGGTAACCAGTGGTTTATTTCTTGGGCTTAATGCCCAATAAAAGTTAGTTTAAAGCAAATGCCTAGTTGAGATGTATTCTCCAATTGAATGAGCCCATTGGACGGCTATGTGGAGGCCTTTAAAGCAGCATATCTAATTATTAAACGGTGCTTCCTCTTTTAGCTTACATTAATATCCTATAGCAATAAACATTGCTTTTAGTTTTGTGTTTCAGAACATAAAAAATAAAACTAACCCTTTCCTATATATCAGATCACTGTATTTTATCACTCGTTATCTTCTTTTTCTTTTAAATGTTATTTGTTATTATTTTTGAACAGAACATCTTCACATGGTTCAAAACCCAAAAGAATCAGGATGTGTTGTCACAGACCCAGGGTCCTGGTGTCCCTATCCAGCCCAGGATTGAGCACTGCAACTCTGTAGGCTGGGGGGGAAGGAAAAGGGAAGGGACCTGGGAGATTGTCCACAGCCTAAGGAGGGAGCTGGACCTTGGCCCTCCTGGGGAAAGGAGCCACATCTGCTGCCACCCACCAACCCCATCCCAGCCCAGGGACCTGGCCCCAATTGGGTGGGATTGGGGCCTGCTGGCTGGGGACAGCTCCTGTGTTGAGCATCTGCCCTGTAGTCGTCAGTGTGTATCATAGTAATGGGTTGTTCTGGTCTTTCCATCATAAGGGTCTCTTAGGCTTTGATATATATAGATTGTTTTAATTCCTTGTTATAGTCCATATTGATAACATAACCATTAGTTTCCACTTATTAAACATTCAATAAGTGCCAAGACCTGTAATATGTACTTCATACTTAACATTTATCACTTTGTTTATCATTTTAAGATTCAATATTATCCTCATTTATAGATGAGGAAACTGGTGTTCAGAGAAGGTAAGTCACTTGCCAGGGTCACAGACCCAGCAAGTGGTAAAGTCACAATGTCTGTTTTGATCCTATTGTCCAAGAACAAACTATCCTTCCCAGCTGTCAATCAGCTACAAAGAACAACTGCTGTCTTCATGCAAGCAGTTAGGAAATCACAGATTACAATGACTCAGGATTGGACCATGAGTGGATTCCTTGAAAGAATCTCAACTAAGACAAGAGACTAAGCAAATAGTACACCACTAACTAATGACAATAGGAAGCAAACTATTACCTTAGTTGAGGTTCCCCAGAAATACAGAACCAAGAGGGTATGTAGATACAGACAATAAGATATTTATCATAAGAATTGGCTGATATGGTTGTGGGGGCCCAGAAGTCCCATAGTCTGTTATCTATAAGCTAAAAACCAGGAAAGTGAGGGTGTTAACTCCCAGTCCAAGGCTGGAGGTCTGAGAGGTTGGGGGGTTCCTGAGTCCAAGGCCTAAGAAACTTGAATTTCACTGTTGGATGGCAGGAGAAGATGAATGTCCCAGCTCAGATAGGGATGGGGAATGCACCCTTCCTCCACTTTTTTGTGCTATTGGAGCCCTCAAGTGGTTGGATGAGGCCCTCCCACACTTGGGAGGGCAGAACTTCCTGACTCAGTCACTGATTCCACTGCTCATTTTGTACAGACCCCATCACTTTTGCTTGATATCAATTTATAAAAGTCACCTCTTTTTTGTAGTCACTGGCCCTGGAATTGTATTCATCATTCCCAGAAAATTTAACTCTTAGAGTGGTCTAGGTTTATGGATTTTAAAATACAACCTTAGAGTTTGGTGAGAACAACTGCTATATAGCAGGAAGCAAGACCATGTCTATCCCTTGAAATGTAGGTAGTATTTGTGCAAAGCAGAACATGCACTTAGTTTTAATATCTAATTTTGTGATATAATTTTATGAGAACTTGGAAAATCTGAATTTGAAGTAGTGCATTATAAAATATTAATAAAGTTTCACTTTATGCAAAAAATTGAATTAATAGAAATTTTTCCAAAATTTAAAATTTCATCAGAGACTGCAGTTTAAAGTATGTAGCTCAGGAAACTGTTCAGGCTACTCCCAGAAAAGACTGCTCACTCCCTTTGATTCTATCACATGGAACACAATGAGAGATGCTGGAGTTCAACATTTTAATACTCACTATTATTAAAAACCATTTTAAGCTATTTAATAATAAGCCACATATTTCTAATTAGCTATGCATATTTATCTATACATCTTTATTTAAAAAATCTGCGAAGCATTCCTTTAGGCCCATTTTTGTAGTCCTCCATCCTTTGCCCTAATTGCCTCCTGCGCTCCAGGCCAGCAAGCTATTGTACTCTGTTTGTTCTGTGTAATGGCTCTGCTTACAATGGCATTTGAATATCTGTTCTAGGGCTAAAAATATTTGGAGATCAACTATCTGGATGCTATGTCTAAATAACAGAAAATTCTATTCCTGTCCTCCTTTAAACTATAAGGAGACATGCTGGAAATATGTGGTTTGACAAGGTAGTTGGACAAATGCATTTCATTCACCCACTCTAAACTCCCCCTTAAAAAGGCCCCAAGAAAATAAACATAAAGAAAAAGCTATCCAAAGCCTAAACAGAATTTCAATAATTCTGTCTTTCAGGAAGGCAGGTGGCTAGGCACCTTCTTGTTTGATCTGTTAAGCTGGTGGGGGAACAAAGTCCTCACAAATGGCATCTCACATCAGAGACAGAGGCTGTGCTGATGGACGAAGAAGGAGCCATCTCCTCACTCTTCCCAGTTATCCAGGCCCAGACTTTCCCCCACCAATGGCAGCTCTCTGCAAATCTTTAGCAAAGCTATAGGAAAAAATGTGAATTTGCAAAGAGGAATGGACAGGTATATAGTCTTGTGGATGTTTCCACACATTTCTATCAGTCTAGGACTGATCGTTTATTCAAAAATAGCTAAGGATAAAAATATTTAAATGGCATTTGATAATGTTGAGTTAAAAACTTTGTATAAAGGTTCATATGCTATATAAAGCCATTTTTTTATGTATTTTATTGATTTTTTACAGAGAGAAAGGGAGAGGGATAGAGAGTTAGAAACATCGATTAGAGAGAGACATTGATCAGCCACCTAGTGCACGTACCCCCCTGGGGATGTGCCCGCAACCAAGATACATGCCCTTGACCGGAATCGAACCTGGGACCCTACAGTCTGCAGGCCGACACTCTAGCCACTGAGCCAAACAGGTTTCGGCTAAAGCCACTTTTAAAATCATTAGTCAACTGTATTCAAAAGGATATATAATTGAATAAAGTATTAAATACATTCTCTAAAAAGTAATTTTCATAAAATACAGTCTTTGAGTATGATATTTAATTAATATTAAACATTAATAAACATTATAAAAATGGATATTTTAAGACCAGTCAAAATTACTTTTTAAGCAAAATCAAATACATAATTATAAACTATTTTGGGGATAATAAATGTTGCGGGGTGACTTCTACAACCAGTTGCAAATGACCATGTAGGCTGCTAAGTTGGAAATAGGCAAGCAAGGATTTATTGAGCTGGCCAGACAGCGACAGCCATGAGGGCACCACACGCAGGTGGAGTCCACACACTCAGGGATATGCAGCCCCTTTTAAAGATCCAAACCACATTTTTTTTCCTTGTTCTAAAATCCGCAAACAGCCTCAGAGGGGGTTGGTGGGTTTCAGTGGGCCTCAATGGTTCCTGTTGACTGCTCCTTATCTCTCAACCACCCCCTGCTATTGGAATGTGGACCTATCTTGTGAAAGCAAATTGTAAAACTGAGCAAAGTTAATCATCTCTAAAGATCGTCTTCAGTCTCAACTCCTGGAGCCACTGAGTCAACAGGAATCAATCTTTTATGGTTCTGGTCCTCAGTCACAGGAGAATAAACTTGGTGATATGGGATGGATTTATGTGAGCTTCCAGGTCAAACAGCAGTTTTTACCTGAGATGAATGTTCTTAAGTTCCTATTTCAATAAAAATAAGATGGTTATTTACATTTTATGTGATCCCACCAAATATAAACCAAGGAATAAATTCAAAACATGAGACTTTACATTGAAAAATTTAAATATATAAATAGACAATGGGCCATGTTTGACCTGCTAGTTATGTCTGCCTACTCCTGTTCTAAGAGCATTGCTAAAAGGCATGAAAATTCTGACAGGTGCTTACTCTTAATGAGAAAAAATTAAAATGTATAGGCGATGAGAGAGCCGACCTTCCTGTCAGCACCATTGCATCCCCTTTGTCGCCCAATTTTGAAGATAAGTCATGATAAATGATGCATTACCTTCTTGTTAGGCAAACTAGCACCATTTCCCCCATCACCTTGTTAGACCTAATTTTTTGCAGCCTAAGATCACAATCACTTCTGCAACCTCCTCCCTCAGGCCATGAGCACATTAAGCTAACCATCAACTAAAACCTTGAAGCCTTCTCCATATTGGATGCTGTTGAGCCACACCTTAATTGCCTTATAATTTTGTTCCAAGGGCATAATTTCAACTTCAACTCATTTAAATCAAATTAGCATGCCTTTGCATCTCATGCCAGCTCCATGTGGTGCCTACCGGTGGTTTTAAACAGAGTTCCTGCACACACATTTGAAGCTGTCTTCTTTGATAACCAAAATAATCATGTTTTAACTTACTCTCCCCATCAGGTGCTAAGATCTTTGAGATAATATTTATATTCAAACTATACACGATATTTATACCAATAAATAGATATTTTAACAACATATAAGAATTCTTTTTTTAAAAAACCATATAATTGATCTACTGAATAAAGAAGTAAAGATAACTTTAAAATTAAAGTACTTTAAAATCCTAGTACTTTGAGCCCCAGTCACTAACTCTAGCCAGAAAAGCTTTAGACAAGTAATTTGTTCAAATAATTCCTTGATTTTCAACTTGAGCAGAGGAATGCCTGTCATCATGGAAGATAAAAAGGGTGTGCACACAAGTGGGCTTCATAGTGTTAAACAATGAAAATGAGTTACTGCTGTAATACAGCTAAAAACATTAAATCCAGGCAGGAGGCAATTTTGAAAAGTTGCAGGTGTTATCCAGACCTAAGGAAACATTTTTAGTATGTGTTTTGTTACCTTAAGGTGGACAATGGTACTTCCTCTATGATGGAAAGGAGCCTGGCATTCTGATCTTTAATTTCTTTACCTTTCATTACACTTTCCTCAGTTTCAATGTCTACTTTCAAAATAGAGTTATTTTCATTTTAGGGCTGATTTTCTTTGTGAAAAGTATAAAAAATCATTTGGTAAACTCCAACTTCTTGTGAATGCAGAATATTTTAAATACAGAAGTTGTACTTGGATCTGTTCTTTCGCACCAGTCAGCAGGCTTCAGCTGTGAGGGGCCAGAGAGCAAATATTTTAAGCTTCGCAGGCCAAGAAACAATGACCTCTTTGACCCATTACCCTCCCTGAAACACCAAAAGCCTTTTCTACAGTCTACATTTCAACCTGTGAAAACCATCTTGGACCTAATGCCAACAGGTGGTGGGCCCGATTTGCCCATCATTTGGTAACCCCTGCTCTAGAGCATTGCCCGTTAAACAAAATAAGATCATAATAATCTGAGTGTCCATCAAAGCATGAAGCCTAGCATTTACATTTTGTTTTGTGACAAGATAAATTACAGTTTAAACATCACCATAGTACCATCAAGAACATTTCACATGCTAATTTTTAGATTATTTCAACAGAAAAAGTGAGGACCCCAGAGAATACTGTTTTTTCTTTTTCATTTATTTATTGCTATTTGCCAACTGTGTGCTGGGCAATAGGAAGAAACAGATAAGACCAATGCCATGCCTAACTAAACTCCAAGCTCTCCCATTGAAAAGCGGTAACATTTACAAATGACACCTTCAACCTTCATATAAAGATTGATATGCCTCATAAAAAATATGAAAAAAGTTTAAACATAGCTCTTTCAACAAATGAAATGGGCAGTCTCTTCAAATTAGTCTTCAAATCTGTTTCTCCTACTATACAAATAATTTAAAGATATATATATATATATATATATATATATATATATATATATATATATAAAATAAATCCTGAACAAACAGCTCTTAGTAACAACTTGAGGAAGAGTAGGTAACATGCATTCTAAGTGAAAACATATAAAGAATCGCAAGCTTTCCAAGTCTCCAAGTCGGAATATTTTACTTCCTCTTTCAAAAGAGAATTAAACTCATATCGAAAATGCTAGCAATTCCGGACATTCTGCCCTGCGTCTCACTGAGCAGCAGTTCTTCTGTTTTCTTTCTGGTTGCGCAGCACCTTTGGGTATTTCTCCTGCATTGGAGTACTTCCTCTGCAGGGAGGCCTGTATCCACGGGAACAGGAGGAAATCCTGCTTCCTCACCTCCCTTTCTGATCTGGGCTTTGACCACAGATTTCCCTTTGGAAGTGGCAGCCTGGAGAAACTGGGGCCACACAAGCAGACCTCATTTGAGCGAGGTGCTGGCTGTCCAGGGGAAGGGACAAAACACTGGGCTCTCAAGCTCTCCCAGCAGGATCAGGCAGCAGGCACAGCGGGAAGTGGCCGTTTCCCTGCATGTGGGGGCAGCTCTCCTGAAGCTCCTTCCCTTCAGGGGCTGCTGAGTTAGTTCCTTGCTTTGCAGTCAAGGCTAATACTCTGGCCCTGGCTAGTTGCTCCCTAACTTCATTTGACTTAGGTTATATTGTTGTGGATTGAATTGTTTCCCCTAAAAGATGGGTTGAAATACTAACTCCTGGTACCTGTGACTGTGACCTTGCTTGAAATAGAATCTTCGCAGATGTGGTTACATTAAGAGACAGTCGTGGGTCAGAATCCAATATGACTGGTGTCCTTATAAAACAATAGAATAGACACATGGAGAAGAATGCCATGTAAAGACAGACACACACAGGGAACAGGCCATGTGACAACCGAGGGGGAGATGGAGGATGCAGCTGCAAGCCAAGAACCGCCAAGGACCGCCAGCAACACCAGAAGCTGGGAAGAGGCAAGGACACATTTATTCTTCCCAGAATCTCAGAGGGAGCACCATCCAGCTAGCACCTTCATTTTGGACATCGAGGCTCAGCACTGTTAGCGAACACATCAGTGTTATTTTAAACCACACAGCTTGTGTGTTTAGCTATGGCAACCCTAGAGAACTAATATAGTTGGCTTCCTCTGAGGAGACCCAGAGACAAGGATCTAGTGAAAGTGACATATATATATATATATATATATATATATATATATATATATATATATAATTGATTTTTTTACAGAGAGGAAGGGAGACAGATAGAGTTAGAAACACCAGTGAAAGAGAAGCATGGATCAGCTGCCTCCTGCACACCCCCTCCTGGGTACATGTCCTTGACCGGAATCGAACCCGGGACCTTTCAGTCCGCAGGCTGACACTCTATCCACTGAGCCAAACCGGTTTTGACCAAGTGACTTTTTAAGAAAGTGCCCCCAGGAGAAGCTAGGAAGAAAGTAGAGAAAGCGGGACAGGAGAGATTTAAAAGCCAAATAAGTGTGAGATCTCAGGCAAAGTCCTTACCTCAGCCTGGAGCTTACAGCGAAAATAACATTCAGAGAGTGTGCCAACTGCAGGCAGGGGAGCTGACTTTACATCCTGTCTGGACAGTCAATCAGTCACCTTTGTGTGCTGGCCCTCCACACCTCTTTGCTGGTACTTCCATCTCTGCATGTTGGCAAAGCGGCAATGGTAGCCCTTGGGCAGCCATCTAAAGAAAGGTGCAACTGGTAACCTTACAAAGCAAGTTCTGGAGCATCTGGGTGTGAAACACACAGACAGGTAAAAGGAATTTGGGGGTATCTGGACAAAGCACAATTGTAACTGTTATCCCCATTAGTAAATTTCTTTTCTGCTCAAACTTCCTAGAGTTCAGTCCGTTGTTTGCAACTAAGCACACCTAACAGAAGAAAATCATCTGTCTCTTTAAAACCTAAACTAATAGTTTAAAGTCACTCATCTTTTAAAACATAGTCCATAAAATGTTGTAAAAAGAAACAGTTTTTTTTTTTAAATAAAGCAAGTCATGTTTTAAATGCATTAAGGGAAACTCAATATTGAAAGGAAAACTTGCGAGCATATCAATGTTGTCATTATATATTTCCATAAGCCTATTACCAGCAAATATAGAGCAGTATACTTGCAACTATAAAACATATAAGCTGTACTTCCAGTTTCCTGTTTTAATGGTTCTTATGCCAGCATTTGTGAAATCTTTGGCCATGTTACTTAACATCACTGAGCCTCAATTTCCCTTTCTGTGAAATGTTGGTAATGCTACTGTGAACTGCAATGAAGATCATTCATAACTTATAGAAATGCTTTTTGTGAATATGAATGATTACATAAATATAAGGTGTCCCTCAAAAATGTATACACATGCACATTTTGGGGGGATACCCTCTCTAATGATATTAGGAAACATTTAAGAACATGGTATGTACAATAAATCCTATGGGGATTACAAGGGAAAACATAGACCTGGATCATGGGGTCTGTGGAGACCTAGCAGTGGGTGTTTTTCTCTGAAAGGTACAGGCACACTGCACAGTTGTCATTGGATTCCAGGAATCCCTAGAACATTTGTCTGCTGACTAATTCCAAATGTATCAGGTGAAACTCTAGTTACAACTTACCTTCCCACAGAGCTTGCTGTGAGGAAGTGATGTGCTGAGCAAATGTGTGAAGGCCTGAGATTAGGCTCCTCAGTGTGATTTGAGATTCACTGTCCTGGTGGGCAGCCCTGTGCATTATGAGCATGGCTAATATGAGTTTGGCCTTATGAGAGGACTGTACTCTCAGTGCACAAAATCAAGCTTGTGAGCTGTTAGAGTGATAACCGGCCCTAAAACGTTTTCAATTCCCAAGGTATCCCAGGTCACAGCTCGGCCAGTAGCCAGCAGTTTCTTCCTTGAAACTTCTACTCAATTTATGAATGATTTATTTTAAATGAAATAAATGCCATAATTTTCTTTAGGTTCTTGAGATCCCTTTAATTAAATATGTAGGAAGCGTATAGAACTCAAAGTAATAACAGTCTATAGGAAACTGTTCATCATTTTCAACAGCTCATTTGAATACAGATGGTAGTTTTATGGACTGCTGGTTTCCAAAAGAGAAACCAAAGAAACCTCCTCTATTTTTCTCTCCTTTGGATATAATCCCTTGATTATTGATACATAAAATGTGTCTATAGTAATTTGATTTTTATTTGTTTTTCAATCTTTTATTAATACAGAGATATAGCAAGAATTTAAACACTTTTCTATGTTTACATTTAGGCAGGCATCACTTAAAGCATTTCTGTTCAAGTCTAGTTAAGGTATGTTGATATTCTAGACTGTGGATAGAGAGGCTTTCCCTTCCTTTCCCTTCCTTTCCCTTCCTTTCCCTTCCCATCCTTTCCCCTCCCCTCCCCTTCCTTCCCTTCTATTCCCTTCTCCTCCCCTCTCTTCCATTCTCTTCCCTTCTCCTTCCCTCCCCTCCCCCCTTTTCCTTTCCCTCCCCTCACTTCCCTTTCCCTCCCCTCCCTTTCCTTTCCCTCCTCTCCCTTCCTTTTCCCTCCCTTCTCTTCTCTTCCCTCCCCTCCCTTCCCCACTTCCTTTCCCTTCCTTTTCCTTTTCTCTCCCTCTCCCCCTTGCCCTCCTCTTCCCCCTCCCCTTCCTTCTCCTCCTCCCCCTCCTCCCCCTCTCCTTCTCCCTCTTCTCCCTCCCTTTCCCTCTCCCCTTTCTTCTTCCTGGTAATATCTGAGTCACATTTCTTCTCTCTTCATCACTTCTATTCTCTTTCCCCCCACCCCCCTAGGATCTTCATTCTCTAATAATCCACAGACATGTCTTTCCTTGTCTATGTATGCAAAAGGAAAAAATAAATAAAACATAGGACAGAGGGAGAAAATGGAAGGAAGAGAAAGAGGAAGCGAAGAAAGAAATAAGTAAAGGGAGGAAATGAAAAGATTTGCACATGTATCACTTTTAAGCACATACACATAACTACGTGAAGTTATTATTGCAAGACTCTGGGTTAAGTGTTGGGGAAGTAAAGATAAATTAGGCATTAATTACCATCTAAAAGAGCAGATATCTCACATTTGTCCATAACCTAACACAAAGCAAAGGATGGGCAAGTTCCCTAAGACAAGTGCAGACAAATGAGTATGATAGTGGAGAAGGGAGAAGGAAGACATTCACTTTGCCAGGGGATGGAAAGGGCAGAAAGAGTCTAATGGAGAGATGGTCCCTAAAACAGGCCTTTGAGGATAATTCAGATGTGTGCTCCTTCTGATCTCTCCCATCACTTTCACTACAAAATCCTTTAAGCCCTGTTCTAGATCCCCTTTTCTAATTATCCCCACTTCCTAGATCATCTGCCTTCCACCCTCACTCCATCCCAAACTAATTCTTCAGAAAATACCCATGATACTTTATGTTTAAACCCTACATCTTGGTAACCCTTGATTTAAAGAAATTATTTAAGAACAAAACTTGTTCTCTTCTGAATGTGCCTACACAGCTTTATTCCAGGTTTCTTCCTGCATCCATCCCAGGCCAGGGATCTCATCAGAACTGCTTTGTTACTCCACCAGCCTGCAATATCATGGGTTTACCTTGTATGAAATCCTTAAGGACTTAATCTCAGGCATGATTCAAGACTGAAATGTACACTCTGGTAACCTAAGTGTGATGGCATTGTTACCGGAGGGCGTCTGCCTCAGGTGGGCTTGCAGTGTATGGGTTCCTGGAGTAATGTAGAGTAGATTTCACAACAGGAGTCCAGGTGGGTTTGAGAGAATGCTGAAAGCTGGGACAGTGAAACAAAGGAAGGGCTTCGGGAATAAAAAGAAGCAGGAGAGCCTAGGCAGTTCTGCTTTGGGAAAACAGTGAACCTGGGCAGGGCTGCTGAGCTCACTGAGAAGTGAAGTCATGTGATAGCAGTGAGCCTGGGCCAGGCTGCTAAGTTCACTGGGAAGTCAGAGAGAAGGGGACCTTAGGGACACTATCAGGCGCTATGGCCTATACAAGCTGCCTCTGCCCACTGCTCCCTTTTGAAAGTCCTGTGGGGACCCTTAGGAATAAAAAGTACATGCCTGGAAATGGGCATGGAGGTGCTCTGGAGAGAGTCTGCGCTGGATCTTTGGCCTCAGGACTTTTTTCTTATCATTATTTTTTCTGAAGGTGAGACTCTTAGGGGAGGGTTTCAGTAGAATATTCATCAGTTTTCCAGGTGTGTTTTTAATACTAGTACGCTAAAGCATCAAAATGTGTGTATAGGGTAGTTTGGGATAATTCTTTGGTCTGGTTTACTGTTATCTTAGGTTAGTCTGGCTTTAGAGGGGTTGTGTTATTTGTTTCCTGATTTCATCTGTACTGCGTTTAATTGGCACAAATGGCATTAACTGGCCTTTGTTTTCTATGTTCCCAGGGCAGGGTGATTTGGGCTATGTATCCTCTGGTTAGGGAGTGGAGGTAGAAACCAATGTCTCTCAAGTGTCCTTGGTTGGGAAAGATGAGGTCTTGCAATTCATAAGCTGGCTGCAGCTGCCCAAGCTGTTTAGCCTTGTTTAAGTGTCTTGCCCTGGAATTTTCCTAGCTTCTTACTAGGAAAGGATCATCTTTGAAAATCTTGTGGTTTTTTTGTTTGTTTATTTGTTTTAAATATATTTTATTGATTTTTTACAGAGCGGAAGGGAGAGAGAGAGAAAGTCAGAAACATTGATGAGAGAGACATCGATCAGCCGCCTCTTGCATGCCCCACAGTGGAGATGTGCCCTCAAGCAAGGTACATGCCCCCAACCGGAATCGTACCTGGGAACTTTCAGTCCGCAAGCCAACACTCTATCCACTGAGCCAAACCGGTCTTGGCGAAAATCTTGTGTTTTGACCCAGGCTTACCTTTGACCAAGTCTCAGTCCAAAAAGGCACCTTTAAAAGTCATATTCTAGTCCTAGCTGGTTTATCTCAGTGAATAGAGCCTCACCTGCGGACTGAAGGGTCCTGGGTTTGATTCTGACAGGCTCGGGGCATGTGCAGGAGTCAACCAATTGATATGTCTGTCTCACATCTATATTTCTCTGTGTCTCTCCCTCTCTAAAAATCAATGGAAAAATGTCCTTGAGTGAAGTTTAGAAAATAAATAAATAGATAGAATCTGATAGATAGATAGATAGATAGATAAATAAATAAATAAATAAATATCATATTCTACTCCAAACTGCATTCGTGCGAAATCAGTATTTTACTAAAAATGTTGAAAAAGGCACTCCCATCATCCTGGAGAACTGCACAATCCATTGGCTTCTACTGGCTGCCCTCCTTTTCTGTAGATCAAAGGCAGAAATTACAAAAAGACTCAAACTGAGATGTGCTGCTATAACTGGGAGTATAAATTAGGAAGTGAATTATGATAGAAAAGAGGATACTAATATTTTCATCTTACATGGTAAGGTGTTGAGAGCAATCAATGAACATAAAATGACAGCTTAAATAAATTATTGAGAGGTAAAAAGTTCTTTAGAAGGCCAAAAAGAAATCTATCAAAAATTGGTAGTAAGTGGGGAGATATAAGTTGGCAAGTAATGTCCAATATTTTATATTAAAATTTGATAAATTGAGACTAGTAATGAAGCATATTATTTAATATTTTTGGGGCAATCCCTCCAAAGAACTAAATAGGAAACCATTAAAAGTTATTTCTTCAGTGAGTGAGAGTAAAGGTAGTAATGAATGAACTGGCTAACTATGCTTTTGTTGTAAATCCCATTTTTTTTGTTACAATTATGTACATATATTTATTTATTGAAATTTCACACAGAATAAAGTTATTGGAAAAATATTTTAGTATCAATTACTTAAATAAATTATTTTTTTACTCTTTTGATCTAATTGCCTTAACATAGTAAACATGAATTTTCATGATAAATCTAGATACTAACAGAAATGAGCAGATTCAGTCCTCACTGGCATTCACAGTGGTTAGAGTCTCAGGTTCAATTCCCAGGCAAGGGCACTTATCTGGATTCCAGGCTTGCTCTCTGGCCTGGGTTTAGGCCCATATGAGATGCAATCGATCCATATATCTCTCTCACATTGATGCTTCCCTCTTTTTCTCCTTTCCCCCTCTACAAATCAATGGAAAAACTACTCTTGGGTGAGGATTTTTAAAAAAGAAATAAACAGATTCAGATATAAAGGTTTAATTTAAAAAATAATGGGGAAAATTTTAAAAGGGAGATTGTTCCATTTGTGAATTTTTTTTTAGTGTGCATTAGAGGATTTAAAAATATTTAGCATCAAATGGCCAGTGCCGGGGCTTCACTGGGGAAACAAGGTCCTTAGTATTCACAGCCCAGTGTATCTCACCTAAAAGCAGAGAGCCTCTATTTTACCAAACCCTCTGCTGTGCTGGGGGTTGTAAGCATCTCCCCTGCTTTCCTCTGCTCTTCCCTTTCTCTGTGGCACGTTCAAGCCTGCGGGGTGATTTTGCTCTCACTGCTCCTCTGTTCTTGTTCTCTTTTAATTTCCTATTCTTATTCGACTATCCTTTTGCTACTTGCCATCCATATGAGAGTGTCTGAGTATGCTTTAAATTATGTTTCACATTTAGTGAGCAATTTGTTATTGTTCTGTCCTCTCATTTAAAAAGCAGACCAATGTGTTTTTTTGTTTTTCTGTTATTAAAATACTGAATGGAGCAAAAGGAAAGGTAGGTAGGAAGGAGAAGAGAAGGCATGGGGGAGAGGGGGGAGGAGAAGGGGGTAGAGGAAAAGGAGTGAGGGAAGAAGACCTGAAGATAAAAAGATAGGAGGAATGAAGAGTCTGGGTTCTTTTTATCTACATAGCCTTGTTTAAGTTTTCTCTTTGTGCCTCTTGATGGGCAAAAGCTGCAACAGTGCTAGGTGAAGTGTATTAATCACTTTTGTTTTTAATTGGAAAATAAAATGGCAATATGCTGAAGTGTGTAACATGCTCTATGCATACAGTGTGAAAGGATTCTCTGGGATATGGAAATGTTGACAAAGATATTAACGTACATATTGAAATATGGTGTATTTTAAAGGAGATAAATATTCATTTTTCAAAGTTGAAGTAACTTGAAAATTAAATTTGATAAACTAATAAGAAGTGTATAAGAAATCATTACTAACACCAGGCAGGTTGATCATATCTTTTGACAAGTTTCTAAAGATGCATCTACCTTTTCAGAAACATGCGCCTGTGGATTCTCCCTGTGGACGACACAAGACCAGGGCCCTACGAGAGGCTGGCACTGTGGGGCAAAGTGTCAGAAATCCAGGAACATTCAAAGGTGTGCCCATTGCATCACAGCTCAGTATTAAAGGCAACCTAACAAAACCCAATATACTAAAAACATATTGAAGTACACATTTACCATGGGTGCATTTTATTTATGTAAATTATACCACAATGAGGTTGGTTGGAAATCAATGCATGTGTGTAAAGTCTGTGGCTCAGGCATGGTATTCAGGATCTCACGAGTTACCTGGTTCATGGCAAGAGCTAGGCTGGGCACTGAGTGAATGAGAGCAGCAGATGATGTTTTCCCACATGATGCTTAGAGGCTATTGGGGGAGAAGCATTAGTTAAAGATGCGCACCCATAAATCTAACTATGCAGACACCCGCTAAGGAGGGAAGTACTGTGTGTCCCAAGAGCATGCAGTAGGGGCTGCCCACCTCATCACCAAAGTCAGGGGCTCTTCCTTAGAGAAGGGACCACTGTACTGAGATCTGAAAACATTGATGTTGGGACAGGCTTTGGGAAGGGAGTGGCTAACAGGTACTCCAAGCATGGGAAGATGTACGTAGGCCTTGTGCTGTGGATACAGACACATTTAAAAATCAGAGAGACATGAGGTAGGAACTCAGAGAGTGAGAGGAACATGGTATAAAAGCTTTCATGACCTCAGTTAAGAAAAAGTGAAGTTAAGCAAGGTTGTATGGGCATAATAGAATTGTAAAGATCAAATAACCCCAAATGCCATTCTTTTCACTTACATATTTACCTAAATCATTATCCAATTGGGTTAATACATTGCTCGCCTCTCAACTATGCCAAAGGGAAAAGCACACTGACTTGATAGTTGTTTCCCTTCTCACTGTCATGTGGCACAGGAGTACTGTTAGGGGACATTCCCTATAGCAGGTGCTTGATGGCTTCAACTACTTATTTGAAAAACATTGTTTTCTACTAAAATACAACTTTTAATTGGTGGTATTTTTATCTAACATAAATGCCACAAACACTGAAAAGCAAGGAGCTACACTTTATCACATGAGTACTCAAGTCAGTGAACTTGTAAAAATCAAACCAGTCATGATATTCCATACTATGGGTCATTTTTAGACTAAAATTTGAATTAAAGTTTTCACTTTTAAAGCAGAGACCCGATTAAGCAGCCTGTGGGAGGCTGTGATTGCTGAGATCCACAAGCTTCACTCTGGGAATCAAAGCCAGTTGCGGACTGCAGACCTGGAGCTGTTCACCCAGAGGTGTGGAATCCTAGTTCTGGAAGCACAGTCTGGTTCTACATCCAACTGTATACACACCCCTCTCATGCTGGGACCTTGGACAATACATATAATCCCTTAATTTCTGTTTTTTGAGGACAATGACAGTTCCATTGCAATTGGCTTGAAAGACAAAGTGAAATAATGTCAAGTAAATTATCTAATATAAAAATCGACACTTAATTCTTCACCATATTACAAGAAAATATTAGGTAGCTCTGCATAGCTAACAGTCTTTAACATCAGGCTCCTTGGCGTTATCAAACAAAACTGCATTTCAGGGGAAAATGGAGTGGCGGTCTGTGTGGAGGAAGGATCTGTGCACTGTTTGTGCCCTTCAGCTATCCGGGTCCAAGTCCATGGAGGCACAACTGCCTCTCTTCCAGGACCTGCACATGCCGGTTCGCAGCTCTCCCACAGGCATGGGCTCTGCAGACAGGCAAGCGCTTCGGGCAAGCTTCTGTGAGCCCTTCTAACAAAGCTGAGTGCATATCATAGACCACTGTCTTTTATTTCCCCACACCAGAATGCCTTTGGAACAAGTTGTTTTATTTTCATGGTAATTTAATCATTACATGTTATTAAATAGGGTTATAAAAAGGCAATTATCCCTCAGGAGCTTAAACTTGAGGATTCTCTTTTGAGCTAGCTGCCCTGAGTTCCCTTTATGTTATGACCTTGGGATTAGTTAGTTAGTTATTCTATACTCTAACTTTTTATGCAAAATGAGAAAAACGCCAGTTTTACAAGCAGGCTGTAAATTCCTAACTAATACTTAAAGCACACTTTATATTCTTTCAATTAAAGTAAATCAAAATATTTCATTATTAATAATCTAATTCTCTTTGAATCTTTGATTAAGACCATTTTAATATATGAAATTTTCAAAATTAGGTCCTATCTACATACATTTTTGACAGTGAAAGCTATACAAAAATAGATAAATTCGAGTTAAAACTAATTTTCCCAAGAAGATCTAAAATGAACATAATACCTCATGAATTAAGTATAAAATAGCAGATTCGGGTGTACCCTGCCCTCAAAAACTAGTAGTGTATTGCCAAGTTAAGCATTTTCTTTTCCTCAGTGGTAAGATTAAAAATGTTTACTAATGTAAGACATCTTTGATTTGTTTCCTGTACACATATATAGAGTTGTGCTGAAGTGCCATGTGCCAGGTAGACAGGGTGCCCTGGGAAATGGTGCCATTTTGGACGGCAAAGTTTTTGTTTTTGCCCAAATCACTCACTAGCATGTACTGTGACGTGTTTCTCCCCACCACACTCTTCTTATGCGTTGTTCAGGCTTTCTGCAGTATGGCGTTTATTTCCTGAATACTTTCAGGAAATCATAATGAATATTGACATTTCAGTTAGGCTTATTTTATTAGTTTAAACTTTCTTACCATCCTTCTATTACATGTGTAAACCTACTAAAATGTAAGGTGCACTCTGAGGGAGGGGTTGAAAGCCTTAAAAGGAAAGTGTCAGATATGTTACAAAGTTCTGCGTTGAACTCTGCATTACCCTTCCCCTCTCCCATCCGCCAGGCAGCACGCACAGCTGCTCATGGCATGTAATCAACTGATTGTTACACAAGCATTTTCCGAAGCTATGACAACCTCAGATTTATGAGGTCAAGAAGAGCAGACTTAATCCATTCAATAGCTGCAATTTATCGTCTGATTATAATTGTATACACAAACACAGCAATGATTTAGATGACATAGTGTAAAGATGAAATCCGTTTATTTTAAAAGGGTTTCTAACCTTTAAAATATGTTGCCATGAACACCTTTTGATGTCCGCTTTTAACAACACAATTATTATTGTTTTATTGATCAGGGTTTTATTAGGGGATTTGACACTTATATTTCATGCTAATAGAAAAAGGTTTAATTTTTCTGCACAATTTTAACAAGAATATGACTGTAATTAATTATATCACTATTATGTTTTTACTGTCTAGGAAGAAGTGCTTCATTTATCACACATGTCTTTTACAGCATATGGAAACTTCTTTTAAAAAGACAGGGTACATGCTTCTTCAGAGAGGAGAGGATCTGACATGGGCACTGGATTTATGAATGCTGCCTGTGGGCCTGCTCTGACAGAGACAGCGTTCCTGCAATGGGACTGTAGAGCAGCAACGCAGGTGGCCCGGGTGGCACCAATCTCCTGATGGTTTGATCTTTGAGCACTAATTAGTGGTTGTTCCTAAAGCCTCCATAGGTCAAGAAAATAACCCACAGATAAGGCAAAGTGATGTGGCCAAATAACACAGCAATACGTATTTCAGATATTTTCTCTAGTTTGCAATTTCTAACAATGACTAAATGTTGTTGCCCATTTACTTGGCTATATATGGCAGTTTTGCTCATTTAATACCTACTGTTACACAACATCAGTGCTTGTAAGCTTGATACATATCCTACAACACATACATACATACATATGTGTGTGGGTAATACTTATATTGATCTTTAGTTGAATGTTAATTACCTATTACTTCTCTAAAACATTGTGGTTCTATTATTCAAGAGAACTAGAAACCTTAAATATAGCAATATCATTTGTTTCAGTTTTAAAATAATTTGTATCACCTGTGACTAAGCTAATCTTTTTCTTGTTGAATTTTTATACTTTGTTCAATAACAATCTTATTAAGTCACATAAATTTTAATTTCACTTTTATATTACCTGCATATATGAATTACATTTTATTATATACTGCTGTACATTATCGGTACCATTACACAGAGTTTCTATTATATTAATCCATACTTTCTAATTAACACATATGATTTGACACATTTAATCTTTAGATACATAGTTTTGTATTTTCTAGAAAGCCTTGTATATTATAAGGTGTGATCTATCTATATACTTTTCCTAAGTTTTCAGTACAACACTGATTATTTTAGTTTATTAGAAGATATTTGATTTAAGAACCTAGGTGGTGAGGCATTAAATATTTAAAAGAAATTATAAATATGAAATTCTATACTGAGCATTATGTAGAATGGATGAAAAAGTATATAATATATTACAAGATGGCAAATGAAATAAAATCAATAGTTGAATTGGTAGCATGTTCCAATGTAATTAAACAGTCCTGCTCACTTACTTTTCTGCCATACTGTTTTAAATAGCACAATCCCAGTGGAAAAACACAAGCTCAGTGTTTCTCTCTCCTCTTTGAAAGAACAGAATCAATATTATTATAATAAAAGTGAGTATCTCCTGGCAATTCAAATTTGGAAAGACAATCTATACCTGTTCTTGCCACAGATTATCCTAAAAATACTCAGTGTCTAGATTTTCACTCTGTTTTGTAGACAATCCCTGTCTGAGCATTTTCATTACCAAAACGACAGTTTGAATGTTAGACCTGGGTTTCTTGGAAACTTGGAATGCTCAAACAAATTGCTTCATTCCTTCATCCTCTAGCTTTAAGCCTGCTGTGTTGCTCAATGAACTTTGAATCGTTTGAAATATCCCACTGAAACAGCAGAATAATTTGTAAGCTGTTGATTGATGGTCTCACTCATTCAATAGTACTTACTGAGTGCCCACTATATTCTTGGCACTATTCTAAGCCCATTCAACACATTAGTGACCAAAAAACAAAGATCCCTGCCCATTAAAGCTTTCTAGAATGTGAAAGATGGGAAATTAACTTATAGTAAAAAGTTAACGGCTAGGGTGTGGGGTTGAAATTTTAGATAGTGTTGTCAGGGAGGGTTTATCAGAAGATTTCACTTGGAGGAAGAGTTCCAGGAAGTGAGGGGGAGCCATTTGGTGTCCAGGGAAGGTGTTTCAAGCACTGCAGATACCAATGCACAGGAAAACGTGGAAGCAGTTTTGTTATGTAGGGGAATGGGTAGGTGCAGAGTCAGGAACAGAGGTGAGAACTGAGCATGAGTGAGAGTGTGGAGGGAATGCAGGTGAAAAAGATCAGAGAATGCAAAGCAACATGAGATCATTGGCTTTCTGTTCTGAGTAGGACAGAGGGCTGTTTTGAAAGTGAGCATCTCCTGAAGCTTGTCCAATTCACATTTGGAGAGGATAATTTAAAATAGCTAAGACCTGCCAGGCTGATGTGGCTCAGCGGTTGAACCAAGAGTTCACAGTTTAATGACCAGTCAGGGCACATGGGTGAGTTGCAGGCTTGATCCCCAGTGTGGGAAGTGCAGGATACAGTTGATCAATTATTCTCTCTCATCATTGATGTTTTTATCTCTCATTAAATAAGTAAATAATATGTTTAAAATAAATAAAATAGTTAAGACCTGAAAATAGCCCCACAAATGAGTGGATAAAAAAAGATTTAGTACATTTACACCATTGAATACTATGCAGCTATAAAAAAAGATTTCTTACCCTTTGAGACAGCATGGAGGGACCTCAAGAGTATTATGCTAAGTAAAATAAACCAGTCAGAGAAAGACAAGTATCACATGATCTCACTCATATGTGGGATCTAATGAACAAAATAAAGTGAAGAAGAGAAATAGATCTAGAGACATTGAAGCATGGAACAGACTGACACATTTCAGAGGGAAGGGCTGGGGAAGTGGCAGGAAGAGATTAATCAACAAACTTATATAGGTGTACCAGTTATTAATGCAGACTTTTTTCAATAGATAGAGTTATACATATGTTGATATATATGTAAAATGATATGTATGCTATTTTATTGTATTGACATCAAGCTTCAAAACTTCATATGTCAAATTTGCTGAAGGTGTTAACATAGATATTTTTACTCTTAAAAATGTCGAATTTTGTGCAAAAAAAAAAGAGCATTTGCTGAAAGTTTTAATTCTTTATATTACTTTGAGAAAAAAGTTATCATATACTTCGGTAAGCTTATGGTGAACATGCTCCACCTCAAAGATATCCCTGGTTTAGATCTTTAAAAGTGATGATTTTGATGTGAAAGACAAAGAAAGTCCTGATCAACCGAAAAAGTTTGAAGACCAACAATTACAAGCATTATTGGATGAAGATGCATATCAAACTCAAAACAACTTGCAAAAAGATTAAACATTGTTCAGCAAATAATTACCGATCATTTATCTAAGCAATGGGAAAGATTTTAAAGGAAGGAAAATGGGTGTCACATCAGACAAATGGAAAACTAAAATTCATCAGTAAAATGTTGCTTCCATGGCATGAAAGAAAATATTTTTTGTATTGAATTGTGATGGACAATGAAAAGTGGATTTATTTTGAGAATCCCAAATGCACAACATCATGGGTTGATCCAGGTGAACTATCAACATTGACTGCAAGGCCAAATCACTTTGGAAAGAAGACAATGCTCTGCATTTGGTGGGATCAGGAAGGTGTGGTGTATTATGAACTTCTAAAACCAGTTGGAACCATTAATATTGATCGCTACTGACAACAAATAATCAATTTGGACCACGCTTTGATTGTGAAACAACCAGAATGTGCCAGAAGATATGGCAAAGTAATTTTGCTTCATGAAAATGACCCATCACACACTTCAAAAGCACACATTAAAAGATCTTGCCTGGGAAGTGTTAACCCACTCACTGTATTCACCAGACCTTGCTCCTTCAGATTACCACCTGTTCTTATCAATGATACATGCACTTTCTGAGCAGCACTTCAAAATGTATGAAGAAGTGGAAAATTGGGTCTCTGAATGGTTTGCCTCAAAACAAGAAAAGTTCTATTGGGACAGTATCCACAAATTACCTGAAAGTTGCAGAAAATGTCCATCGACATTACTTTGAATAAAGCACTTCTGATGTTTCTTTCGAAATTATTGTGTTTCCGCTCTTTCCCATCTTGCAAGATGGCGGGTGAAAAGAAAACCGAGAAGCCGGATACTAAGGAGAAGAAGCCTGATACTAAGGAGAAGAAGCCAGATACTAAGGAGAAGAAACCTGATAAAGCCAAGAAGAAGGCTGATGCCGGCGGCAAGGTTAAGGCGCCTAAGAAGGGGAAGCCTCACTGCAGCCGAAACCCCGTCCTCGTCAGAGGAATTGGCAGATATTCCCGGTCGGCTATGTATTCGCGAAAGGCCATGTACAAGAGGAAGTATTCGGCCCCTAAATCCAGGATTGAAAAGAAAAAGGAGAAAGTTCTTGCTACTGTCACAAAACCAGCTGGTGGCGACAAGAATGGTGGTACCCGAGTGGTTAAACTCCGCAAAATGCCTAGATACTATGCTACTGAAGATGTGCCTCGAAAGCTGTTGAGCCATGGCAAGAAACCCTTCAGTCAGCATGTGAGGAGACTGCGGGCCAGCATCACTCCTGGGACCATTCTGATCATCCTCACTGGGCGCCACAGAGGCAAGAGGGTGGTTTTCCTGAAGCAGCTGGACAGTGGCTTGCTACTTGTGACTGGACCTCTGGCCCTCAATTGAGTTCCTCTTCGTAGAACACACCAGAAATTTGTCATCGCCACCTCCACCAAAATTGATATCAGTGGTGTGAAAATCCCCAAACATCTCACTGATGCTTACTTCAAGAAGAAGAAGCTGCGCAAGCCCAGACACCAGGAGGGTGAGATCTTCGACACAGAAAAAGAGAAATACAAGATTACAGAACAGCGAAAGGTTGACCAGAAAGCTGTGGACTCTCAAATTCTACCAAAAATCAAAGCTGTTCCTCAGCTCCAGGGCTACCTCCACTCTCTGTTTGCTCTCACCAATGGGCTTTATCCTCACAAACTGGTGTTCTAAATTTCTTATAAGACCCCAATTAAATAACTGATATGTTTACAAAAAAAAATTATTGTGTTTTCTTTGTTTACAAAATCCGCCATTATTAGCTAGTACACTTATGCATAAACCATGGACAGACAATAGTGCAGTGAAGCCCTGTGGGCTACCAACTGCTTCAATGGAGGGAGAAGGGGAACATCGATAATACTTTCAACCTTAAAGGTAGGTGATAATAATAATAAAGGGCTGAGACCTTCAGAGCAGGCTTTCAGGAGATTGCATGGAGCAGGGAGATGATAACAAGGATCCAGTGGAGAGAGGAGGGAGGCTCAAGCTAGAGGTAAGACATGACAGTGGGATGGAACTCACTGTGCACCTGATTTAATGCCATCCTAGTTATCAGTACACACCTATATGCTTTTTTTAGATAAAGCAGATTGGAAATCAGAATATCTAGGGTAACACTTTTTTATTTTCAGATTAAGATCCAATTGTAGAAAAAGAACTTCTTAAGTATCATTTACACAAAATTCTTAAAATTTCCATTTTTTCTCTTGTAGCCAAAATAATGATATCCATATTATTTTTGTTTCATTATTTGTAAACTAGAGGACCCTTGCATGAAGATTCCTGCAATAGGCCTTCCTTCAGCTGGCCGCCAGCACAGGTTTTCCTCCAGCACCTGGGACCCAGGCCTTTGTTCTGGCTGCTGCCTTCCTCTTTGCTCAGGACGGAGCCTTCAGTCTTTTCCACTCAGGCCAGAGCACTACTCCTGTAGCTCCCTCCACTCTCTACTCTCTCCCTCATAGCAGCTGTCCGGCCCCGCCCAGCTGCTTCATACTTGTATATGCAAATTAACCACCATCTTTGTTGGATTAATTTGCATACTCCTAATTGCTGGTGGGCATCACTGAGGTATAGTCAATTTGCATATTTCTCTTTTATTAGTGTAGATGATACTACCTTAATATAAACTACTAGAGGCCTGGTGCATGAAATTCATGCATGGGGTGTGTGTCCCTCAGCCCAGCCTGAACCCTCTCTAATCTGGGACCCCTTAAGGGATGTCCAACTGCCTGTTTAGGCCCAATCCTGATAGGACATCCCTCTCACAGTCCAGGACTGCTGGCTCCCAATTGCTTGCCTGCCTGACTTCCAGATTGCCCTTAACCACTTCTGCCTGCCAGCCTGATCACCCCCTAACCACTCCCCTGCCACCTGATTGATGCCCTCACTACTTCCCTGCTAGCCTGTTCACCCCTAACTTCCCTTCTCTGCCAGCCTGATCACCCCTAACTGGCCTCCCCTGCAGACTTGATCATCCACAAATGCCCTCCCCTGCTGGTCATCTTGTGGTGTCCATCTTGTGTCCACATTGTGTAGCCATCATTGACCACATGGAAGCAGCCATCTTGTGTGTTGGAGTGATGGTCAATTTGTATATTACTCTTTTATTAGATAGTAGGATAGAGGCCTGGTGCACAGGTGGGGCCAACTGGTTTGTCCTGAAGGTGTCCTGGACCAGGGTGAGCGTTCCCTTCGGGTATGGGGTGGCCTGAGAGGAGGGCCTATGGTGGTTTTCAGGCTGGCCACATATCCCTGCCTTGGTATCTGGGATTTATTTATCGTCTATAACTATAACCTTGTAGCCTTGAGCGGAGGCCAGGGCTGGCCAGGGCGGGCAGGAAGCTTGGCTTCCTCCATTGCTGGAGAAACTCCTGCATGCTCTGTGGCCACAGCCATCTTGGTTTAATTATTTTGCATACTCTCTCCTAATTGGCTGCTGGACTTAGTTTGTAGGTGTAGCATGTTTCTCTTTTATTAGTGTAGATTTTTTATTACATATTTTCTTCTTATCTCTGTATTTCCATGTTCTTTTTGGAACTGTGATTATTTAAACAGATCTATGGACTACCAACTGCTTCATAATCATTCCTTTATTCTTCGTCAATTGAGGATATACTATGATCCAAGCACTCTGCATGGCCTTTAGCTGGTCACATACTTAGACTTTAAATTGAACACTCCTTTTTTTTTTTTTAACAAGTATTGTTATCCTGTTTCATACCAGAGGACCTCAGACCCAGACCCTTCATTTGCAGCAAGAGCCCTTCCAATCCCACACAAAGCATTTCTTAATCACTTGCACCTTGAAACAAATTGTAACAGAAAACAAAGGGTTTTCTGTCCTTAAACCCTAGAGTAGCAAGAATGCCACACCTATATCATCATCATGCTAAGCAGGAGCCACGACCAAGGCTGAGCCAGGAGCGTGTCCCTGGTAGCACTGGGAAGGTTTTAAACCAGAGCAGGATTTCAGAAAACACGGATGAGAGGAAGATAATATCTCCTTCTCACTCCCTCAACACGGAGTGGTGGGACATACTTGCTGAATCATCTACCTCTCTCCTTTCTACCTCCTGGTAATTTCTGCTGAGTTAGATTTGAGTTATGTTTGGAAAATAGCTTCTTCATGGGTGAAACTAAATATATCAGTTACCCTCCAATGCAGTTTAGATGTTCTTAAAAATCCCTGCTTTATGCAAATAAATCCACACAATAAAAACCATAAAGTTTATGGGGGAAATAGGGTGATGGGCACAACACTCAAAAACAAAAATAAAGAAAATAAAAATACAAAAGAAACCCAATAAAAGAGATGGCCTAGTTTTATAGGTTTAATGAATGCATAACTATGACCGTAAATAAGATACCTTACAGGGAAACAACTCTGAATTTTGCTAGTGAGAGTGAGCATGAGGACGGCTGCAGCTTGGGAGTCACTGAGGGTGGAGGGAAGAGGGCTATCACGCGAGATGTGAATGGAAAGGTGTTCAGCACATGTGGTGAACTGATGTGGGTGACTGGGGAAGTGTGTGCATCTGGTATATATCTTATGTGACTCTGCTTAGCTAGGTGCATTCTCTGCATTTACCTGGTAGCTCTGGAAGATAAATGCATACATATGCAAGTACAAAATCCACGCTTTGCTCAAATTGCTGCCCAGTATATCATTCATCTTGTAACATAACATTTTCAAAACTAGTGTTTTAGCAGCATTGCTGTGGCCTATATAGGCTTTGAACTTAGCGTTTAGACAAGCCTGACCCAGACAATTGGTTTGTTGAAGTCTTGAATAAACCCCTTCGCAGCTGATGTGGTATCATCAGCAGGCTTATGTGAGTGATGGTGCCTTTCAAGGATTAGAAAATAGTGCTCTCTCTCCAGTTGCTGCCTGCAAAGAATGGGGACTGAATTTTAGGCATATTCCGACTTGGCCAGGTTAACATTATGCTGAACCAAGGTGAACTTTAAAGGGTTTATTAGCCAAAGAGTCACCCAATGCTTTGCCAGAGCTTCTCTAGTTTAACATCAAAGTTCTGCTCCTTTTCAGTTATTATGGTTGTTCGTTACAATGGCTTACAAAAGATGGATGCTGCCAAATTTTTATGGCTCCAAAACACAATTGTTTAAAAGCCCTCACCTACTTAATGTTATTTTATCTACTACTAATGTAAAGGAATCTCATTAAAAGGAAGCCTAGATACAAAACAAAAAGCAGAACCAGATAGAAAAACTGATAAATAAAACTTGATCAAAAATACAATTTCAGCTCATAAAAAGACTGTTTTGCTTTAAAAATCTATTATTGTTCAAAGCATCTCATCAACAGACTAATAAAGAAAAACCATATAATATCAGAAAAAACCTTTGACAAAATCCAATACCTGTTTCTAATAACAATCATAAACAAACCAGGAATGGGGGGACTATCTCAACCTGAAAATACTGCTATAAATAACTTACACTTGACATTGTACTTAATGGTGAAGAACTAAATCCTCTTTTGCTAATATGAGAAATAGATGTCCCTTCTCACCACTCCTATTAACATCATAGTGGCAGTCCCAACTAATACAAAAAGACAGGAAGAGGAGATAGAAGAATCATATAGTAGAAAGGAAAATGTAAAACTTTGTACCCAGAAGACATAATTGTCTATGTGAAAAATCCCAGACACCAAAAAATCTCCTAGAATTAATAAATGATTATAGCAGGGTTGTAGGATATAAGATTAATAGGTAAAAAAAATCAATCACTTTCTCATATACCAGCAATAAACAATTGAAATTTAAAATTGAAAACATAATGTCACATACATTAGTACCAAAAAGTGAAAGACTTGGGTATAAATCTAACAAATTACAAGATGTACATGAAAAAAACTGCAAATCTTTGATGAAAAAAATCAAAAAAGAGCTAAGTAAATGGAAAATATTTCATGTAATAGATAGGAAGACACAAATAGTCAAGATATCAGTCCTTTCCAACTTTATACATTTAACAAAATCCCAATCAATCAAAATCCTAGTAAATTATTTTGTGTATACACATAAACTGATTCTCAAGTTTATATGAAAAAGGAAAAGACCTGGAATACTCAACTCAGCAATGAAAGAAGAAAACAAAACTGGAGGATTGATACTACCTGATTTTAAGACTTATTATTAAGCTATGATAATCAAAACAGTGTAGTATTGGTGAAAAAATAGATCAACAGAACAAAGGAGAGAATCTAGAAACAGACCAAGAAAATGTAGTCAACTTATATTTGACAAAAGAGAAAAAGAAAACAAAAAAGCCTGCTCATTTTCCCCTTGTTAAATACATTTTAAATTAAATATATTGGGGTGACTTTGGTAATAAGATTATATAAGTTTCAAATGTGCATTTCTATGATATACCATCTGAATACTGTATTGTGGATCCAGCCCCCAAAGTCAACTCTTCTCCCATCACTGTATATTTGACCCCTTTGCTACTTCCATCTGGTAACCACCGTACTGATTGTCTGTGTGCCTGAGTTTCAGTTTTATATCCCACACATGAGTGAAATCATATGGTTCTTAACTTTTTTCTATGACTTATTTTGCTTAGCATGGTATATTCAAGGTCTACCTATGTTGTCACAAATGGTAATATTTCATATTTTCTTATGGTTGAATAATATTTTGTTGTATATATTACCATAGCTTCTTTATCCAATCATCTAGCAAAGTACACTTCCACTGTTTCTATGCATGGCCACTGTGATAATGCTACAAAGAACACAAGGGTGCATATATCTTTATGAATAATGTTTCAAAATTTTGAGGTAGCGGGATTGTTGGGTCATATGGTAATTCTATCCATACTTTTTTTTTTAATTGATTTTTTTTACAGAGAGTAAGGGAGAGGGATAGAGAGTTAGAAACATCGATGAGAGAGAAACATCAATCAGCTGCCTCCTGCATCCTTGCTCCTCCCCCCCCCCCCCCCCGCCGCTGTCTTGCACTGGGACCCTTCAGTCCTCAAGCTGATGCTCTATCCACTGAGCCAAACCGGTTTTGGCTCTATCCATACTTTTTTTGAGAAGCCGCCATACTCTTTCCCAGGAAGGCTGTGCCAGTTTACATCCCACCAGCAGTGAATGAGGGCTCCTTTTTCTTCACAACCTCTCCAACACTTGTTATTACTTGTGTTTTTGAAAATAGCCATTCTAACTATTGTGAGATAGTATTTCATTGTAGTTTTGATTTGCATTTTCCTAGTAGTTAATGAAGTTGAGCATTTTTTCATATGTCTTTTGGCCATTTGTTTGTCTTCCTGGAAGCAGTGTTTGTTCAGGTCATTGGCCTATTTTTAAATTGGGTTGTTTGTTTGGTGTTGAGTTATATGAGTTACTTATTTTGAATATTAACCCCTTGTCAGAACTGTTGTTTGCAAATATCTTCTCCCATTCTGTTGGTTGCCTTTTTTTTTTTTTTTGGTTGGCAGTTTCTTTTGCTGTGTAGAAGCTTTTTAGCTTGATGTAGTCTCATTCATGTATTTTTGCCTTTACTACCCTTGCCGAGAGATTTATATTCACAAAATGTCCTCTATGATCGAAGTCCATGCATTTAGTGCCTATGTTTTCTTCTATGTACTTCATTTATTTCTTTTATTATTTTATTTTATATTTTTATTAAATCTCACCTGAGGATATTTTTCCCATTGATTTTTAGAGATAGTGGAAAGAAGTGGGAGGAGGAGAGAAAAAGATGTGAGGCCATTGCCAGTGTGGCCTGGGTTCAAAGACCTGGAGAAAGGGCTGATACACAAATTAATACACAAGACAAGAAATGTAAACTTGGAAATTATGGTGGAAGCCAGATGTGAACTTGGTTTGAGGGATCAAGTTTCACTGAATCTTCTTTCCTATCTGCCTTTTATTTACTAGAATACATATTGCTTTTAAGAAATGCAAACAGACATATCAAAGGTAATGTTTGGTAAACAGTAAAGACATTATCAGGTTTGGGAGTTGCCTTCAGCTATTGAGTCAGCAGCAGGTAATAACAATGCAGACATTCAGCCCTGTGAATATCAAAGCCCAATTCAGCTTTCTGACTGGGCTTCTCTTTTTATGTTTATCTTGTCTTCCAGCAGAAAAAGAGAAACATCAATGTGAGAGAGACACATTCATTGGTTGTCTCCTACATGTACCCCAACTGGGGCCAGGGATCAAACCTGCAACCCAGGTACTTACCCATGACTGAAAATCAAAATGGGAACTCTTTGGTGTTCAACTCAACACTCTAACCCCTGCCCCATGCCAGCCAGGGCTATGTAATTGATTGTTTCAGATTTTATATTTAGGTCTTTGATCCATTTTGAGTAATTTTTTATATGTAGGGACATATAGTAATCTAGTTTCATTCCTTTGCATATGGCTTTCCAATTTTCCTGGTACCATTTATTGAAGAGGCTTTCTTTTCTCCTTTTATGTCATTGACTCCTTCATTGAAAATTATTTGCCCATATACATGTCGGTTTATGTTTGGACTCTCAGTTCTGTTCCATTGGTCTGTGCATCTGTTTTTCTGCTAATACCATGCTGCTTTGATTACTTTCACCTTGTAGCATAATTTGAAGTCAGGGAATGTGATACTTTCGGATTCATTCTTCTTTTTCTCATGATTGCTTTGGCTATTCGTCATCACTATAGTTCCATATAAATCTGATTATTTTTTGTTCTATTTCTTTAAAACATGTCATTGGTATTATAAGGATTGTATTATATCTGTATATTGTTTTGGGTAATATTGACATTTTAATTATGTTGATTCTTTTAATCCATGAACATGAAAGATCTTTCCATTCCATAGTGTCTTTATAATCTCTTTTAATAATACTTTGTAGTTTTCAGCATATATAGGTCCTTCAGATTCTTTAAGTTTATTCCTAGGTATTTTATTCTTTTTGTGGCAATTATAAAATGAATTATTTTATCCATTTATTTTCTAAAATTTTATCATTATTATATAAAATTCAGGGGTTTTTTGCACATTAATTTTGTATCCTGCAACTTCACTGTATTTTTTACTGTTTCGAAGAGTTTTTGGTGAACTCTTAAGGGTTTTCTTTTTAAAGAATCATGTCATCTGCAACAAATGCTGCTTTTACTTCTTCCTTCCCAAAGTGGGTGCCTTTTCCTTCTCTCTCTTGCATGGCCGCTCTGGTTAGGACTTCTAGCACTATGTTTAAATAGAGTGGTGAGAGTGAACATCCTTCTCTTGGTCCTGACCTTAGAGGAAATGCTTTCAGTTTTTCACCACTGGATATGGTATTACCTGAGATTTGTCATTTATGACCATTGTTATATTGAGATGCTTTCATCTTAAACCCATTTTATTGAGTGTTCTAATTACAAATGATGTTATAGCTTATCAAATGCCTTTTCTGCATCTATTGGTATGGTTATATGATTTTTATCTTTTATTTTGCTAATGTGGTGTATCACGTTGATTGATTTGTGTATGTTAAAGCATCCTTGTGCCTCTGGAATTCACCCCACTTGATCATGACATAATATTTGTAAAAGAACTTTCAACAACTGGTGCTGGAATAACAACATCCATGTGTGAAATGAAAAGAATCTAAATACTGATCTTACACCTTCACAAAATTAACCCAGAAATGATTATTCACTAAAATGCAAAACTATACAACTTCTAGAAGATAAAACGAGATGATCTAGTGGCCTTGGAATTGGCAATAACTTTTTAGATACAATAGGAACAGCATTATCCATTTCATTAAAAGTAAAAAGTTCTCCTCTGCAAAGGATAAGATAATGAAAAGACAAGACATGGTCATGAAGAAAATTTTTGCAAAATGTATATCTTTCTTAATAATAGAGAAACATGTAAATTGACCATACCTCTTCTATGCTCATAGGTAATCAGAATAGGTATGCAAATTAACCTAATAAAAATAGTGGTTAATTTGCATACACACCTGGGTCCTGAGAACCTCCTCGGCACCCAGGTCACTCCCAGCCAGCCATCCTGCAGAGGTTTTAGGCTTGAGGGATAGGGTACCTGCTTCCCAAGCCTAAAGTCTGGGGCAGAGGCAATAGGCGTGTGAAGGGCATCAATGTGAGAGAGTTAAACACCAATGTGAGAGACAGTTATTGACTGGTTGCCTCCCACATGAGCTCTGACCAGGTGCCCACTTCCCAAGCCTACAGCCTGTTGCAGAGGCTGTAGGCTTGGGAAAAAGCCAAGCTTGCCATTGGAAAGATGGGGGTGCCATCATATCCTATGAAAGGCACATCTTGAAAATGCCTAAAGGAAGTTGTCATATTTTCATGGTGAAGGGACTGGAGTCCATCTTGATGAAAATACCTTGGAGGCTGCGGTGACTGGCAGAGGCTGCAGTAGTGGGGTGATAAGGCTGGTGCCTTCCCTGATCAGTCTGGTAGCCTTCTGCAAAAGAAGGCCAGACTGCTCCAAAAGGGAGTGGGCCTAAACCATCAGTAGGACATCTCCTAAGGGCTCCTAGTATGTGAGAGGGAGCAGCCTGGGTTGAGGGACCCCTCCCCAGTGCACAAATTTCATGCACCCCGCCCCGTGTGTGTGTGTGTGTGTGTGTGTGTGTGTGTGTGCACCCCTTAGCGACTGAATGACAGGTCAACTGGTTGCTATGCACACTGACCATCAGGGGACAGGTGCTCAATGTAGGAGCTTTTCCCTGGTGGTCAGTATGCTCCCACAGTGGGAATGCAGCTCAGCTAGAAGCCAGGCTCACAGTGAGCCCCTGTGGCACTAGCCTCTCCCACCTCCATGACAGCACTACTGAGTGGCAGCAGCAACAGGCACAGCAGGGCTCAGATGAATGGAGCGGCATGGCACCTGGCCCAGGCTTGGGCTCCTCCCCAGCCACCTGCTGCTTCACATACCACTACATCCCCCAAGGAGTCCTGGATTGCTAGGGCAAAGGCCAGGCTGAGATTCCCCATCAGTGCATGGATCTGTGCATCGGGCCTGTAGTATTTAATAAAGAAATAATATTTAAAATATAGAAAGAATTTTTAAAGCAAAGTAAGAAAAAAAGCAACCCTATTTAAAAATTGGGGAAAGATCTGAACAGACACCTCACCAAACATCCAAATGCAGATGTCAAATAAGCTTATGAAAAGATGTTCCATATTATATGCCATCAAGGAAATGCAAATAAAAGAAGAAAACACCACTGCACACCTATTGTAATGGCTGAAATCCAAAACACTGACAACACCAAATGCTGACAAGGACATGGAATATCAGGAACTCTCATTGCTGGTGGAAATGCAAAATAAAACAATGACTTTGGAAAACAGCTTGGTAGTTTCATGTAAAAATAAACATACTCTTACCATATGATCTAGAAATTGTTTACCTTTTTGTTTACCCAAAGAAGCTGAAAACATATCCACACAAAAACCTTCACACAGATATTTATAGAAACTTTATTACTAATTGAGAGCAATTATGAAGTTCTTCAATAGATACATGAAGAAACTGGCAATAATATACAATGGAATATTATTCAGTGATTAAAAGAAGTGAACTATCAGGCCACAAGAAGACAGAGAGAAATCCAACTCCAATGCTTATCACCAAGTGAAAGAAATTAATCTGAAGTCAATATTGTATGACTCCAACTCTATTACATACGGAAAAGCCAAAACTCTGAAGACATTAAAAACAACAGTTGTCAGGGTTTGAGGTGAAGGAGGGATAAATAAATGGAGCACCGAGAATTTTTAAGACAATGGAAGTATTCTGTATGCTATTGTACTGATAGATATGCAATTACTCATTTGTCAAAAGCCATAGAATGTACAAATGTAACCCTACTATAAACTGTGGGCTTTAGTTAATAATATTTTATCATTGAGTTATCAGTTGTACAACTGTACCACATGAATGCTAGATGTTAATAAGAAGAGAAACTGTGAGAGGCTGAGAAGTATATAGGAAGCTTTTGTTCTTTATACTCACATTTTCTGTAAATCTCAAACTACTCTACAACATACAGCCTATTAATTAAAAAGAGATAACTTAATGAATATGAATAAATAAGCTACAGATTGGAACATATATGTACATATTCCTTTGTTAAGTACTTGGCAATTCCTGGGCATATACATATTCTCAGCACTTTGCGTATGTACTATGAATACAAATATACACATGTATATATGAATTAATATACATATGAGTATAGAAATGGATATATACATTCACAGCACATATATTTGAAAAAGAATTATATCTAGATATATAAATAACTCCTAAAGATCAACAATAAAAGATTAGTTTAATGCACAATGAGTAAAAATATTTTAACAGATACCTCATAAAAGAAAATATATTAAGGGCCAACTGGCATATGAAAAAATGCACAGTAAGTTAAAAATTAAAATACATTAGAAAAACTAAAATAAAAACTGATAAAACCAATTGTTAAGAATGTGGAGAAATCAAAATCCTTAGACATTGCTGCCAGGAATGTAAAACAATACAGCCTATTTGGCAAACTGTTTTTTTGGCTGCTTTTTGTAAATATTTTCAATTCTTGACTACCATGACAAGTAAATTTGCTCCGCGGCATTTATGCAAAGAAATAACAATGTTCAGACAAAGACATATTTGACACTTCCGAGCGGCACTACTTGTAACAGTGAAAAGTGGAAGACATACTATTATCTATATAATGCATAACCACTTCCCAATATAAGATGAATAACTGCTTACACATACAAAAATATCAAAAAGAAGCAAAAGAAGACAGAACCTAAAGAACAGATGTTGTATGATCCATTTATATGAAATACAAATACAAATAAAACTAATCCATTGTGATAGAAATTAGGTAATAGTTGTAAGGGAAATTGCCTGGAAAGAAGCATAAGATAATTTTCTGAAAAAAATATGCTTTATCTTGTTTGGGGTGATCTTTGAATACAATTTAACTTTTGGTGCCAAAAGTGTCAGAGACAAGCATGTGCTCTACCTAAAGAGGTGTCTCACAGACTGTTCACATCAAGTAGACAAGCCATGGGCTTTTGTAATGACTGATGCCGCATTCTGACCAATATTATCTTAACATTTGAGATTTAAAACTCATAAAAATTATCAGATTAGTGACGGCTTTATTTTACTGAAAAGGAAAACTTCTTAAAAATGTAAAAAGTATTTTGAGTTCTTCTGACTGCCTTACATATTTTTGTAAGTATTTTTGTTCTCATTCGAGCTTTTTTGAATTTCTGCTCTTTTCAACAAATAACACAAAAGATTGTCCAAACTATTTTCTAAAAAACAAGAAGCACAAAGAAAAATTCAGTGATCATTTATGTCCAACTACTAAACAGTTGAAATGTTTGATTTTTTATGTGAAAATAAATTGAGTGAGAGCCCAAGTATTGAGTTAATTGAAGTATCCTATTTATTAAAACTCCTGGTGGAACTGTTTCAATACTAAAATGAAATGATAAAATAAAATTGATTCAAAATTATAACTATCTATCTATCTATCTATCTATCTATCTATCTATCTATCTGTAAACCTAAGTGACTGAGTGACCAGTCGACAAGTTGCTATGACATGCACTGACCACCAGGGGGCAGATGTTCAACACAGGAGCTGCCTCCTGTTGGTCAGTGCACTCCCACAACCAACCTCTTGCAGCCATCCAACCTCCTGTGACCCTTTCCCCTCCCCATACCCCACCTGCAAGCCAGACAATCTCCCTTAGTCTTGATCGGCCCAATTGCTGGCCAGGCCAAGGGACTCCACCCATTTATTAATTTGTGCACTGGGCCTCTAGTTTGGTTATAATGCACAAATGCAAAACCATATCCAATAGTATACATCAACCAAATTCCCAATCAATCTGATGAGCTGAAGGATACTTTAAAGACCTTATATTTTTCTGAGTTGTGTGTAATGGATAACCATTGGTACTGCTATCAAGAATAAAAATAATGGTTTTTATTCGAGTGATTTCAATGTTAGTTGCATATTTCAAGACTTGTGTTGCTCCTTTAGTTCTAGCAATTCAAGGATTCTTGTTATGGTCTTCTGAATTATCTTAGCCTGGTGACTCCCATTCAGGTCTCAAACTGAATGTCACTCTTTCTAAGAAAACTTTCCTAAATCTCTCTCCATATTCCTTATACTAGGTTGATTTCAAGTCACATGGTGCCATAATAGCTTGTAATTTTTAGTTGAACTTATCATTTTAATTATATAATTAGCATTGTGATTAGCAGTTATTATTGTCTCCACCACTTTTTATGTCTAGAGGTCCATAACGGCAGAGATTATGCTTATCGCATTCATCACTGTAGCTCCAACCCCTGGCATTGTAAAATTACTCAATTAAATAATTGTTGAATAACTTAATCATCATGGTAAGAAAGGAAGGTGACTTAAATAAAGCATTCACAAAATCCAACACTAGTGACCTATGTCAGATATCCAAGCAAGAAAAGAGAAATCACATTTTTAGATTATAATATCTCCACTGGCAATAACCATTAGAACCCAAGTTCATTTTTCTCACATAGGTATCTTATTGTTTCAGTGCCATTTGTTAAAAGCTTTCCCCCTACATTGTCTTTACATCTTTGTCAAAAGTCAGCGGTCTACCTATACAGTGGTACCTCGAGATACGAGTTTAATTTGTTCCGTAACCTTGAGGCCTGGGAAACTATGAGACGCTTGAGTCACAGTAAACTGGTGGGTCGTGTGCAGCCTGCCGATCTGCGCAATTACTCTTATCTCAAATGTTGCTCGCAATTCAAAGCAAAAATCGCTCGCTCGAAGGCTTGTATCTCATAAATCTCGTATGTTAGGGCACTCGTATCTCGAGGTACCACTGTATAAACTGGATTGTTTTCCATTGATTTATTAATTTGCCTTGAAGCCAATTCTATATTATTTTATTGATTTTTTACAGAGAGGAAGGGAGAAGGATAGAGAGTTAGAAACATCGATGAGAGAGAGACATCCATCAGCTGCCTCCTGCACACCCCTACTGGGGACGTGCCCGTAACCAAGGTACATGCCCTTAACCGGAATCGAACTGCAGGCTGATGCACTATCCACTGAGCCAAACCGGTTTCAGCTCTATACTATTTTAATCACTTATTCTTAAAGCCCCTTCGTTTTTAAAAATTTATCTTGATTGTTGAGAGTATTGCAGATGTCCCCCCCTTTTTTCAGTCCTTGCCACCCTCCACCTAGCTCCTTCCCCACCTCAGGTCTTCATCACACTATTGGCTATGTCCATGTTCACCCCATGCAGCCTGCTGTTCAGTCATTTGGTTGTTCCTCACTAACCCCACTGCCAGCCTTATCGCCCATGTAGTCTGCTGTTTGGTCATCTGTTCAGTTGTTTCTGTCATGTCAGCCCCTGGCTTTTTATATATTAGGATATGCATTGCCCAAGGACATAGAGAATAGGCAGTTGGGGGTGACCAGGCCAGCAAGGGGAGACATTTGGGGGCCACAGGCTGGCAGGGGTCAGGAAGGCAGGCAGGTGAGCAGTTAGGAGCCAGTGGTCCTGCATTGTGAGATGGATATCGAATATCCCCCAAGGGGTCCTAGATTGGAGAGTATTCAGGTTGGGCTAAGGAGATCTCTTTCCATGCATGAATTTCATGCACCAGGCCTATAGTATGCATATAAGTTGTTTGGTTAATTTCTTCCTCCCCCCCTTGCTGCTTCCCTCTAAAATTTATCAGTTTGTTCTAAGCTTCCATGCCTCTGGATATATTTTCAGTTTATTTTATTCATTAGGTTCCACATGTAAGTGAAATCATGTGATACTTAACTTTTTTCTGTCTGGCTTATTTTGCTTAGCACAATACTCTTCAGGTCCCTGCATGCTATCTCAAAGGGTAAGAGATCCTTCTGTTTTATAGCTGTATAGTATTTCATTGTGTAAATGTGCCATAGCTTTTTTTAATCCACACATCTACTGATGGAGACTTGGGTGGTTTGCAGATGTTAGATATTATAAACAATGCTGCTATGACATAGGGGTGAATACATTCTATCTGACTGGTATTTCAGGTTTCTTATGATATATTCCTAAAAGTGAGATTGCTGGGTCAAATGGCAGTTCCATTTTTAATTTTTTGAGGAAACTCCACACTATTTTCCACAGTGAATGCACCAGTCTGCATTCCCACCAGCACTGTACTAGGGTTCTCTTTTCTCCACATCCTCTGCAGCATTTGTTGTTATTGATTTATTGATTGTATCCATTATGGAAGGTGTGAAGTGATACCTCATTATAGTTTTAGTTTGCATCTCTCTGATGATTAGTGATGTTGAACATTTTTCATGTCTGTTGGCCATTTGTATGTCCTCTTTGGAGAAGTGTTTATTTAGGTCCTTTGCCCATTTTTCAATTGGATTGTTTGCTTGTTTACTGTTGCATTTTATGAGTTATTTATTTATTTATTTATTTTGGAGATTAACCACCTATCAGATGTAACATCGGCAAATATGTTCTCCCATACAGTAGGTTCCATTTTCATTGTGATGTGGTTTCTTTAACTGTGTAGAAGTTTTGATGTAATTCTATCCATTTGTTTCCTTTGTTCTAGAAGATGTATCAGCAAAAATTCTGCTACCTAAGGTGTTTGAAAATTTTCTGCCTTTGTTTTCTTCTATTTTTTTTATGGTTTCATAACTTATATTTACGTCTTTTATTCATTTCAATTTATTCTTGGTGTAAATTAGTGGTCTAGTTTCTTTTTTTATTTTCCATGTACCTGTCCAATTTTCCAAAGACCATTTATTGAAGAGATTATTTTTTCTCCATTGTATGCTCTTGCCTCCTTTGTTAAATATTAATTGAGCATAATAGTATGGGTCAATATCTGGGGTCTCTGTTCTGTTCCTTTGGTGAACATGTCTGTAGTTGTTCAGTGTCAGGCTGTTTTGATTATAATGGCTTGGTGGTGTAATTTGATATATGGAACTTTGTTCCTCCAACTTTGTTCTTCTTTCTCAAGATTGCTGAGGCTGAGAGAGAAACCAAGATGGCCACATAGGTGAACACCTAAACTGCTGCCTCACACAAAAATTTCAAAATTACAACTAAAAGGCAGAACAGACACCATTCAGAACCACAGGAAAGCTGGGCTAGTGAAAATTCTACAATTAGAAGTAAGGAGAGGGACTCACAAAGACTCAGATGAGCTCTAAAAAGCTGAGGTATGGAAACACGCTCCTGGGAAGGACAGGCAATGGAGGGTCTGGCTGGCTTCCTCTAGCAGGAGGGCGACAGAAAACCCCACTTCTGACTGCGCTGAACCCCAGTTCTGGAGGAGACTCATGCCAGGGAGTCTGGACTATTGTGAAAAGGAATGAGTGTAGGGAAACTTAGGGGAGCCATGAAAGACAGAGGTCTGGGGGCATGCAAAAGTGTGCGCAAAAGTGCACACACAGAGTGCTGACTGCTGATTGTGCTGCTGGCTTTCTATAGTGGGAGGAAAACAGAACTTCCCAACAGCACTGAAATCCAGGTCTGACTGCACTGAACCCCAGTTTTGGGTGAGACCCTGGGGATCCAGACTCATACGGATCCCTACAGTGCATGGAAACTCAGGGGAGAGTGAAAGGAAGAGATCTGGAGGCTCGTGCACATGCACAAAGAAAGGTCTGCAGGGATTACTCAGAGGCACTGAAACCCAGGGACTGCCGTGTAGGCTGCAGCTGACAGGAAGCCAAGGTTCTCTGCTCAGCCTTGAGACCCCACCACATCCAAACCAAGTACAGAGGCTGTTGCAATCTTGCAAGTCTTAAGGCTGAGTCCAGCACAAAAGTTCTCCGGGGCCAGACACAGCTGATCTTCACAACCAATTGGCTTGGAGGTCAATTCCCCCAGTGATACCAACAACAATCAAGAATTAACTACAACAAGATTATACACACAGTCCACAAAGGGGTGCACCAAGAGTGTCCACCTCAGGTAACTGGGGAGGCAGAGCTACTGAGCCATATAGGACACCTACCACAAAAGGCTACTCTATTAACTCAGAGAAGAAGTGAAATATGCAGATACAAAGGAACAGATCACAAACGAAAGAAATGGAGGAAAACAAACGACTGGACATAGAGTTCAAAACCATGGTTATAAGGTTTTTTAAGAATTTCCTAGAAAAAAAATGGATAAATTTAGTGACACCCAAGAGTAGATGAAAAAGGACCAACTAGAAATTAAACATACACTGACTGAAATAAAATATATTATACAGAGACCTAACAGCAGACTAGAGGAATATAAGAATCAAGTCAAAGATTTGAAATACAAAGAAGCAGAAAACACTCAACTTGAAAAACAAAAAGGAAAAAGCATCTAAAAATATGATGATAGTGTAAGAAGCCTCTGGGACAACTTCAAGCATATCAACATGAGAATTATGGGAGTGCCAGAAGAAGAGAAAACCTATTTGAAGAAATAATGACTGAAAACTTCCCCCACCTGGTGAAAGAAATAGACTTACAAATCCAGGAAGCACACAAAACCCCATACAAAAGGAATCCAAAGAGGACTATACCAAGACACATCATAATTAAAATACCAAGAGCAAAAGACAAAGAACGAATATTAAAAGCAGCAAGAGAAAAACATAATTACCTAGGAATATCAGCTGATTTCTCAACAGAAACTATGCAGGCCAGATGGGAGTGCAAGAAATATTCAAAGTGATGAAAAGCAAGAATCTACAACCAAGATTACTCTACCCAGCAAAGCTATCATTCAGAATTGAAGGTCAGAAAAAAGAGCTTCACAGATAAGAAAAAGCTAAATGAGTTCATCAACACCAAACCAGTATTATATGAAATGCTGAAAGGTATTCTCTAAGAAGAGGAAGAAGAGGAAAACATTAAGGTAAAAATTATGAGCAACAAATACGTATCTATCAACAAGTGAATCTAAAAATCAAGTCAATTGAAAATCTGATGAACAGAATAAACTGGTGAATATAATAGAATTAGAGGCATAGAAAGGGAATGGTCTGATAATTCTCAGGGAGAAAGAGGTGAGGAAGGGTGCAGGGAGAGACTGGACAAAAATCATATACCTATGGATGAAGACAATGGGGGGAAGGTAAGGGCACAGTTTGGGGTGGTAGCCGGGTGGAGAAGAGGTATGGGGGAAAACAGAGGAACAATTGTAATAATCAGAACAATAAAGATTTATTTTAAATAAAAATATTACTGAGGCTTTTTTAGGTGTTTTTGGTTCCATATGAATTTTTGGAATAATTGTTCTAGCTCTATGAAATATGATGCTGGCATTTTAATAGGGTTTGCATTGACTCTATAGATTGCTTTGGTTAGTATGGACATTTTAATAATGTTAATTTAATTTTTTCAATCCATGATCACTGTATATGCTTCCAATTGTTTATAGCTTCCTCTATTTCTTTTTTCAATGTCCTATTGTTTTCTGAGTATAGGTCTTTACTCTTTGGTTTAGCTTATTCCTAAATATCTTAAATTTTTTGTTGTAATGGTAAATGAACTGTTACTTATTTATTTTTTTTAGTTTTCCTTTCTGAGAGTTCATTTTTGGTGTGTAAAAATGCCATCAATTTCTGGGTGTTAATTTTGTATCAGGCTACTTGTCTGAATTCATTTATTAAATCTAGTATTATTTTGGTGGAAAAATCACATAGTTTTAAGTCTTCAACTTTTTCCCCCTCAAAATATTGTTGACTTTCGAGGACCTATGCATTTCCATATGAAGTTTAGAATAAATTTCTACACAAGCCAGCTAGCATTTGAATAGATTGTATGAAAACTATAGATAAATTAAGGATAAGTGATCATCACAATATCGAGTCTTCTGACCCATAGAAAGTATATACTATCTCCATTCTCTTAGGTTTTCTTTAATTTTACTCAGCAGCATTTTATAGTGTTAGTGATGAATTCTCATATATTTTGTCAGATTTATTAGCCCTGAGTATTTCATGTAAATACCACTGTAAATAGTACACAATAATTATTTTAAATTTTATTTTCTGATTGTTCATTGCTAGTATGTAGAAACACAATTTATTTTAAATTATGATATTATATCCTTCCACCTTGAAAAAAAGGGTCTACATTGGTTGATAAAGATATCCTTGAAGTTCACATAAAATCAAGATATTCTACAGTATTTCCAAAGCCAGGACTTTATAATTCACACAAATCATGGAGAATTTTTATGATACTAAATCTCTGGGTATTACTACACTTGTATCAAAATAATATTATTTTCAGTTCTTTTTTGTAAGTGAGAGAATAAAGTTGTGTATATTTAAACTTCAAAATTTTATATAAATACCAATTAGTAGAAACTATTAACAAATCACATTTGAACAAATGAATGAATGGATACCCACAATGAGTGCTTGAAAGATTGACTCTGAATATAGAAAATTCTGAACTGTCTGCCACTACAGACTTTAGATGTGCTCTGCCATCTTAATGAAAACAGAAGGTTAAGAGGCTGATCACATTTTATGGCCAACAAAATGAATCAAATTATTTCTGTTTTTTTAAACTGAGCATAGATAGAGTGAACATTGAAGTAACTTTCTGAAGAATTTGAACTGTTCACAAATTGTAATATCTTTATTATATACTAGAGGCCCGGTGTATGAAATTTGTGCATGGAGGGGGGGTGTCCTTCAGCCCACCCTGCTCCCTCTCCAATATGGGACTCCTTGAGGGATGTCCAAATGTCCGTTTAGGCCCGATCCTACTTGGATCGGGCCTAAATGGGCAGTCAGACATCCCTCTCACAATCCAGGACTGCTGGATCCCAACTGCTCACCTGCCTGCCTTCTTGATTGCCCCTACCACTTCTGTCTGCCAGCCTGATCACCCCCTAACCACTCTCCTGCCAGTCTGATTGATGCCTAACTGTTCCCTTGCCAGTTTGTTTGCCTCTAACTGCCCTCCCCTGTGGACCTGATCACCCCTAACTGCCCTCCCCTCCAGGCTTGGGTTCCTCTCAACTGCCCTTCCCTGCTGGCCATCTTGTGGTGGCCATCTTGTGTCCACATGGGGGCAGTCATCTTGTGTGTTGGAGTGATGGTCAATCTGCATATTACTCTTTTATTAGATAGGAGAGAGGCCTGGTGCATGGGTGGGGGTCAGCTGGTTTGCCCCAAAGGGTGTCCAGGATAAGGGTGGGTGTTCCTTTGGGGCTTAGGGTGGCCTGGGCAAGGGGTCTGTGGTGTTTGCAGGCCGGCCACTGACCGCCCCCTGGCCCCCTCCCGGTGACCCAAGTAGAGGCTCTGGTATCTGGGTTTTATTTATCTTCTACAATTGAAACTTTGTAGCCTGGAGTGGAGCCAAGCCTTCTGCTGGCACAGCCATTGAAACTTTGTTGCCTTAAGCAGAGGCCTTGGCTGGCCAGGCTTTGTGGAAAACCTGGCTTTCTCCCTCGCCAAGGGCAACCAAAACCTCTCTCTCCTGCTCTCTCTGTGGCCATAGCCATCTTGGTTGGGTTAATTTGCATACTCTCTCTGATTGGCTGGGGGTGTGGCTGGTGGGTATAGCGGAGATATGGTCTATTTGCATATCACTCTTTTATTAGATAGGATACTTTTTAAGTATTAGTATGAACTTTACTCTAAATTTTCTTAGATAATCTGCATATCACCTCTTTTGAATGTGAAGGTGATAGAAAGTAAGATCACTTATCCAGTTAATATGTGTTCTTCTGGATGGTCCCTCCCATTAGGTAGTGTCAGCTGTTTCCTCCATAATTTTCCATTCATCCTCTCTGCATTTGAACTCTCAAGGATAGCAAGAACCTGAGACCACAGAATTATGTGTGTCAGGACATACAAATAATTCTACCATCTGTGAGAACTTTTGTCTGAGAATAGCTAAAACCTCTGTCTATAGGCATGGATGTGAATCTGATACAGGAAGATGGCTTTGCGGGGGAAGGAAGAAATTTACACTGTTTCTTGCCACACTTGCAGAAGGGGAGGGATTTTAACAAAACCCCTGCCTTTTCATTTTGTGTCTAATCTTAATAGAATCAGAAGCCTCAACTCAGGAACCTTTGTTGAAAATCAGATTTTCAAGTATATTTAACACAAGAGAACCTCTTGATCAGGGTAGGTTCCCTCCTCACAAAGGTTTAGTGTTTGCATTTTTCTTCAAAATCTCTGCTCCAGTCAGTATTCACACCAATTGTTTGCAGCACACAATTGTTCCTAATAGATTTGCTCCACTGAATTTAAGGAATTTGGGGACAAGAATTTCATTCAAGCTGCCACATTTGGTCTCTTCATTGTCAGGCAATTCTCAAATGGCCAGCCTTGAGAAAAAGCCTTTTGGATGGCATAGAACAAGAAGCTTAACAAGTTTCTTACTATTTGTTGTGTTATCCCATGCTTAATAGAAAGGATCAAATGCTACTGAATTAGAAAGTGAGTATGAAGATTTAAGCCAGCAGTTATCAAACAATAAACATTTCTAGAAGCTACATTTCTGTACCTTTTCTATCAATCAATATTTCTTCCATTACATTTTCAGCAGAAACTATACATTCACACCAACATAGATTCTTGAAAATGTCACTGAATTTAAAGACCCTTGGCAGTAGATGATACAAAAATAACCTCAAAAATATTTATCTTTTTTGGCCGAGACCGGTTTGGCTCAGTGGATAGAGCGTCGGGCCTGCGGACTGAGAGGTCCCGGGTTCAATTCCGGTCGGGGGCATGTACCTTGCTTGCGGGCACATCTCCACTGTGGGGTGTGCAGGAGGCAGCTGATCGATGTCTCTCTCTCATCGATGTTTCTGACTTTCTATCCCTCTCCCTTCCTCTCTGTGAAAAATCAATAAAATATATTTTAAAAAAATATTTATCTTTTTTGAATTTAATTAGCCCCAATAGAATTATTAGAAATGTTTTCTTTCAAATAATGTATAAATTAGTGTTCCTAGATATTACTGCCCATTCGTGTAGGAGGAAGACAATTTGAAATAGCCCTCAATCTTCTTGTCTAGAGAATATGTTAGCAAAATTTGAAACTATGTTGAGGGGCTTCTTTGTTCAATTTCTTTTATGCTCCTCACAGAGAATGGTAGTGCTAAAGGTGATACTGGAATCAAAGAGTTAACATTTTTATTTGACAAATGAAAAAGCTGAGAATCAAGGAAATTAAATTTATGTGACCATATTGTCATTGCTTATTCCAAACAGGGCAGCAGTAGTACAGTGGTAGCTCGAGATATGAGTGTCCTAACATATGAGATTTTTGAGATATGAACCATCGAGCGAGCGATTTTTGCTTTGAAATACAAGCAATATTTGAGATACGAGTAATTGCGCGGATTGGCCGGCTGCACACGACCCACCAATTTACCGCCACTCGAGCGTCTCATAGTTTCCCATGCCTCAAAGTTACAGAACGAATTAAACTCGTATATTGAGGTACCACTGTACACTGATCTCTTGACACATGGTCTAGTGCCTGTTACATCGAAGTACCTTTTGCAAATATTCTTTGTTCTCCTTTTTCTTTTCATTCCTTCAGCCCAGTGGTTCTCAACTGAGATCACTTCATTGTTTAGGGGAGAATGTCCGGAGACAGTCTTTGGTTGTTAGAATTGGGGAGTGGGATGCTACTAGCATAGTAGATAGAGCCTAGGGATGCTGTTGAATATCCTACAATATTAAGGGAGTAGACAGCTTCCCCACAACAAAGATTACCCCATTCAGAATTCCCATAGTGCTGAAATTCATAAAGCTTGCTCTAGTTACATTATGCAGTTATTAAAAGTGGATATAATCTATAATAGTTTTTTAAAGGAGAATCTTTTATATTCTTAATGACCCATTATGCATAATTCCGTATGCAAATAGAAATAGTTTATATATTTATTTTATGAGCTCAAATGCATAATTTTTACATAAAATGAAGTCATTCAATGGAAATGAAAGTTAATTTGTCAGTGACAGCCAGTGTGAGAAAACTTGGTATTTAACACGTTTTGGTACATGTTGTTGTTTTTCATTATCATTTGAAAAAAATGTAAAAATGTATGTAAAAGTGAACAAACAAAACATTAGGGATTACCTTTATGGAGCGCCAAGTTCTGTGGACCACATTTAATTGATATATTCATTATAACTCCAAAATAATATATTCAAGGTATTAATATATGAGTTTCTAAAAAATGAAAATACCTTTATACAAATATAAAATGAACATTTGTCACAAAAGTATTTTATCATTTAATGAGGGAACCTGTAAAACATTAAAATTGATTCAGAGGAGCTTATGAGTAACAAGCATACACACACTCACACACACACACACACACACACACACACACACACAGGAATATTGACAAAGCAAAAGTTGGTACTGTTCTATAGGGCAATAAAGTGTAACATTTGGGGTCATCTTTCAAAAGGATGGAAATTAATTATATCTCTACTGAACAAAATTAATTTACTTTCCTATGAACAAAATTATTGCAGCTTAACCTCTACCCCAGTAGACTTGTGAAATAGCTTACATAATAGACTGTCAAAGGTACATGCCCCTCAATAATTCTAGGCCAGGAAAACTGGCTAAGAGTGCCCAGCAGTACATTGAAAAATGCCTACTAATCTCTTTGCCCATTTCCAAGTCATTGCCAATATTCTATGACACAAATCAGTCCTAAAATTTCTATGATATGAAGAGCACTTATCAGAGTTCATTCATTTCCAGGTTTTACTTGTAGATGTCCCTCCTCCATTCTGCCCACCTAACCCCCAAAGACACAGAGTTCTGTTTCTAAGAAGTCCTACATAGTTAGGTCAGGTGAGCCTATACTTTATAGACCTCACTTTATAGTTAGAAAGGAAAATGTTAATCATCTAATGTAAAAATAACCCAGGAGAACACGTTTTTCTCACTGATTGCCTGACTGTTTTCTGGTACTTATAGCTGAGGGGAAATTAAATGATCATCACTGATTAGAAGTTCAATGCTTGTTTTTATTTGGGGAGCAATCTGAAAAGGAGATGCCATCAGGCGTGTGTAGATGTGATCCCCATGCTGAGTGTGTGTGCTCCCTGGAAGGTTCAGCAGCGTTTCTAGAAGAGAAATTCCTGCAGAAATAAAACCATGTTGGTCCTATTTCTCTCTGGAAAGGTAAAGAAGGGGAGCATTTTATAATATATTACCTGACTCAAAGAGAAACACATTTATTCTCCAAAACTTATAAAATACAGGAGAGTACAAAGAAGAACACAATATATACCTTTAAACCCCAGACCTACAGGTAAAATTAATATATTAGTATGTTTCTTTCCTTCTGTTTCTCTATCTTTCATACAATTTATCTCTATCTTCCTCTCTTTCTCAGCCCACTGCCCTTTCTTTTTTTATATACATATTTACTTATGTAAATAATTTTTAGTTTATATCACATACATAATTTTAGTAACTTAACTTTTCATGTAATGATACACACTCTCATACACACACAAATATATATATATATATATAAATTTATATATATATATATATATATATATATATATATATATATATACAGTTACAATTTTTTGGCAACTCCTAAGTGGGTATGTGAATTTTATTATAACTAAATAAAACAAATGTTATTAAATTTTTTTATAAAATAATTATAATGGCTTACTTTATGTCTAATTTTGGAATCTATGAAAATAAAATTGAGATGATTTTTAGGTATTTTAATTATTGTTTATTCAGATAGGTGCCCACAGAAGGGAAAAAAACATACTTTATTTATCAAATTTCTAATATAATTTTTTGTTGTAAACTTCCTTAAGTAACTGGCTTCATTATCACACTTGTTAGAATTTCATAGGCGAATCTAAGGGGAATGAAATGAAAAGTCTTTTAAGTTTGTTAGATAATTGACAAAAATTGTTATGTAAGCTACACATATGACAGTATTTAATTTTCTAAATTCCGATGGTATCACACAAATTTGTGCCAGGTAACTGAAAGTGTACTTCTAGATCAAATTCTATTACCTGAAAGATTGTTCTATATCAGAGGTCACTAAATAATGTTACTTATAATAGAGTAGTGATTAATAATAAAGGAAATAAATTACATAATGTGTTAAAGTTAATGGAGATAAAAACAATTTTCAGACTCTAAAAAACATAATCTTTGGTGCTGATTATCACTTTGTTAGAGGTAAACCTGAAGGTGGGGGCTTAGGGATGAAACAAATCGGAACTGAAAAAAAAAAAATAACCTAAGAATAACAAATAACATTTTCTCATTTTTTCCTTTGCTACCTTTATAGTATGAATTTTGGCTTACATAGACTTTATTGAATACACAGACTGTCTCTGATTTCTTAAACTTTTTTTCAAATGAACCTCATACTCATCTAACATAATATTGGAAAATTACAGCTTTATAATTCTTAGCATATTAAATACAAGATTTTTCCTAAGTTGCTCACGCTGACTTTCTCCATAATGATGTTTGTGGGTTGTATTTTTTAAGGAACCTGACAGAGGCATGAGTCAATCCATCTACATTTTTTTCTGGTGTAAAATAGCGGCATAATTTATTTTAATCAATGTAGCCCTCAGCCATTTCAAATATCTTAAGGGAAAGGAATGAAAACCTCTAGAGAACAAGAAAACTGAAAAGTGTGAATCACCTACATTTCTCATTTACCCATGCTAATTAAGACCAAGCATTTGAAAGTTACCATCTGAAGGAAAATTAAGCCAATTAACCCACTGATGAAGATAATTTTCAATATTCTATCAAGAGGCAAAAATCTTCACCAGCCCCTCTTATTCCTACTGTGGAAATAATTTGTGTGCAGTCTCTTAGCACTAAGAACTTAAACGAGTGTCATGCCAGTTCTGTGGGTTCTAATTGCAACTTTTATTTAAATTCTGATTTTCTGCCCCACAGCTTGATTTCTCATTGGTGAAACCTGATTGCTTTCAGACCTGATTAGATTTTATTTGTAGGGCCTTGAAAACGTGCATGGGTAACATTCTCTGAGTTTAGGATGAAACCCTCCAATATCCAGCTTGTCTATGTCAACTGGAGCATGAGAACCGCTGGAGGTTCTTGAGAAAAGGGATTAATTTGGGAGCATTAATTACCAAATAATTATATCCTATGTGTAAGTTACTCATAAATATGTATCTCAGGATTTAAAGCTGTTTCTCAGATGAGTATATTTCCCTTTGATTTAAACATATACAGCATTTTGTCTTTTATTGTTTTTCCTATGCATAAACTCAGCTAGCATTTTATAGTAAAAATGCCTTTATTAACTGAAATGAGGATTTTACTTTGTAAAATCTTTCCTTGCTCTGAGGAGGAAAGATTGAATGGACCAAAGAAGATAACTATGTATGTTTAAAAAGCACCTGAAGTTTTTTTATACATAAATTTCAGTTGTAACTATTGTCTATCTAAATATCTAATTATTATTAGTTTTTAAAACAATAATGACCTGGCTTGCATAGAGAAAAATGAAGTAAAGTGAGTTATCTGCAGGGCCACTCTAGGTGTTTGAATTTACATGCCTTGCTCTAGGTTTCTCTCTCACTCCTGCATAGGCTGGTCTGTTTTCAGTTCAAATACTCTTGGAAAATGCTAGTACCTTTCCATAATGAGGAAAACAAACGAACAAGAGTCTCCTTGGAAATAGAGCTAGAACATTTCAGGATGATTTTTTTTGTTTTACATAACAAAAATCTGACTTGTATTCACTTAGTATTTTGATAATATAGAAATAGTATGCTGTTAAAACTAAAAAGCACAAGCAATTTGATTATAATACTACTATATTAGAGATGTTCAAGTAGACTAGAATAATTGTTTTCCTAATTAATCATTATGATCATATGTCAATGGAAATAACTATATTTCATCCAGCTATATTTACCATTGATGATAATTTATAAAAACAGTGCCTCTCGTTCTACATTGATTCATGTGAAATATACACTAAAAGGCAGTCATACACTCCACTTCACTGGGAACGAATGATTTCTTCTCCTCAAAGCCTGCTGTGCTGCGTGTGAAAACGCCTGTATGGGTGTCTTTCTTGCTTTGGGCTTTTGTAATGAAATCTGTGACACTTGGTAGAAATAATTGTGAAAGCACAACAAAAGCCACCAGGTCGGTAAGAGAACACATGAGACAACTTAACTATTATATTACTAACTTATTACAAGTCAGCTTGCCAAGCTACCTGGGACATGGACAATGAACCAGACAACCCAGGATCCACAGGTTGCTCATCAGTGAAGTTCTTCACACAGGACATGTGCCTCTCTTTTCTCTCTCTGGCTTCTCTCTCAGTGAATCTTTAGAAAACTGTTAGAATCTTGTTTTTTAATCTTCACCCATGGATATGTTTTTATTGATTTTATATATATATCCAAGAAATTGTTCCCATTGAAATTACTGTGCAAGATATGAAATTAATTTTACATATTATATGTATACTAGAGGTCCAAGGTGTGGCCTGTGGAATCAGGCTGAAACCAGCTCTCCAACATCCCCTGAGGGATCCTGGATTGTGAGAGGGCACAAGCCAGGCTGAGGGACCCCACCGGTACACAATCAAGGCCGGGGAGGGACCCGGGAGGTTGGCTACCTGGGGAGGGACCGCAGGTGGGCTCCAGGGCATGTCTAACCCATCTTGCTCAGTCCCAATCAGCTGAACTCCAATAGCAACTATCAGTCAAAGCATCTGCCCCCTGGTGGTCAGTGTAGGTCAAAGTGAATGGTTGAGCAGCCTTTGCATATCATTAGTATATTACACTTTGATTGGTTGAATGGCCAACCAGCCAACTGGACACTTAGCATATTAGGCTTGTATTATATAGGATAAAACTACACACACACACAGACACACACACACAAACACACAAACACACACACACACACACAATTATGATTGAACCAACAACCTGGGTATCAACCCACAACCTTTGGGTGCATAGGATGATGCTCCAACCAACTGAGCCACTGGTCAGGGCTAGTCCCTTTCTTTAATGAGGACTCTGAGAGTATACTAAGTCTATAGGACAAATGGTATTTATGCATAATAAAGTTTCACAGAGAGAATTATTGTGGTTGGGTTTCTACATGTTGAGAATTTGTTTTTATTTCCTACACTACAGGCCCAGTGCACGAAATTTGTGCACATGTAGGGTCCTTAGAAACTGCCAGCCAGGCCCTCCCTTCCCTGGCTGCTAGCTTTAGGGGGGGGGGGCTGCCTTCATTTTGCACCACCCCCTGGTGGTCAACACACATCATAGTGAGTGAGCAAACTCCTAGTCAGTCGAACTCCCGAGGAGACACTTTGCATTTTAGGCTTATAGATAGATAGATAGATAGATAGATAGATAGATAGATAGATAGATAGATTATATCCTGAACTGACTTTTTAAAATTTTATTTTATCCTCACCTAAGGATAATTTCCCATTGATTATCAGAGAGAGTGGAAGAGAGAGGGAAAGACAGAGAAAAATTTGATGTGAGAGAAACACACTCCCACAGGGGCTGCTGCTGAGACCTGGCTCCCCTGCAGCTGGAGGCTCTCCCCAGTGGGTCCAGTCCAAGGTGAGGATTTGGTCTGTTTGCATCCCTTTATTGGTCAGTCACAGGCCAGCATTACAACTAAAAGACTTAACCCTTGGTTCATATTGTTTATGGGACATTATTATTATGAATTTTACTAAGTGGAAAGGGGCTCTTCATGTGATACGTATTCCGTTAAGCAATTTAAAATGAGGGTGAGGGGTGTGGGGTGGGGAGGATGAGTAACAATTCTATTTAAAACAATCAGAAAATTATGTGGCTGGTTAAAAAAAAACAGCTGATTAAGGTCTGCCAATGCATGCAGAAAGACCACTTCATATTGTATTTAGATTGATTTGGATGACAACAGAAGGAGAAATGTAATGTAAATATCATAATTTTCCCAGCCATTCATGAGAAATGCATTGCTATATATAGTATATTTACAGTAGAAAAAGGAGTCTAGATTTGTCCCAATTAACCTTGTAGCTAGATGTCCTCCAGTGCTTACAAATGACAGTAATGAGATGCAGACAAGACAATGCATTAAACATCATTGGCATATAAATTAAATTCACATACAGCCTAAAAGGAATAGATACCTTTATGTACTGGACATGGAGGGAAATTATTAAGAAGCTATTTCATAAGAAAAAAGCTAATTAGAAAGAAAATTCAATACTTTCTCTAGTGCTCATCTCCATCAATGTTGGAAACAAGTTGACCACGAACTAAGAAATTGTTCCCACTGAAATTACTGTGCGAGGTATGAAATTAATTTTATGATTGTCCCAATGGAAGCTACAGTAGCTACAAATACTTATATGCCAATTGTCATTTTCTTCTATATTGGCCTACATTTTAATTTGCTTAGGTTTCTATCTAAAGCTTATGAATATTTTAAAATAGATCTATCTTTACAGCAAAATAATGATAGATAGAAGAATGAGATAGACATTTTGCTGTGCACAGGATCCAAACTCAACAGCAAAAAAAATGTGAACTCTATGCAAGAAGATTGCTTTTAAAGGCCATTTGTGAGAATATATTATTAAGGTAACTCGGGGCCCAATATGTGATAATGTGTGATAACATGACTCCTGGTCAGGAGCATGGCAGGAGCTCCGAGGGTCTGGCAGGACGGGGTGCTCTAGTGGCTGCATCTGAGAAGGAGCATCTGCAAGGTTTCAGCACTGAAGACAGTTGAACTTTGCTTAGGACAATGGCCTTTCCTGACAGTTTCTAAAACATATTACCATAGTGAAAGGCTGAACACAAAACTGGGTCTTTCCAGTTGTCACAGGCTAATAACTACTGCTTTGTTCTGCCACTTCTAACTAAAAGCCACATCTAGTCTTATAACAATAGGAGCACCAGAAAGGAGGGGCCCTCCTCCCACTCACCCATGTTCCAAACATCAGCCCATCAGGCTGGCTCCGACATTCAGTACAATAGTGTCGGAGCCACCATCAGAAATCAATCAAAGACATATTTCTTTGTGAGTTTTTTTTTTTTAAATCACAACAACTCTGAGAACCATGGAGGAAAAGCAAGCTTCTAAACAAAAACGAAATTAGAACAGCAGACCCATTGCCAAGAGCAACATGCATTTGACAGGAGATGTGAGGATGACAGATGAGTCTTGGTTCTCAGTCTGAATTTTGTCTAAGAATGACTTCACAGCATCTCAAGGATTATCAGCCCCTGCACTCACCTTTGTTCAGTAAAATGGAAGGGGGCTGTGTTGGCAGAAGTCACCAGAGGTGTAATTTCCTCCTTCCCTCGAGATCCTTTCAGTTTACACTTGACAGCAATTGTTACAGCTTGTCTCCCCCAACCCCAGCCTCTTCGTTGTTCCTCTATATTCACGGGTCTCTTCCCCTTCCCTCTTCTCTTCTAATGTGACAGTTGTCTATTTCCTGCCACTGGAACCATGATTTTTTTTTTAATGATTTGAAATACTCTTTGATAAAAATCATGTTTAAAAGTTTTTTCTTTGGAAAATATTTCTTTTCAGGCAATTCAATTTAAATAAGTTTATTTTTTTTTAGCACTACAATCTTTCTACATTTATCCAGTGCAACCTTTTCATTTTATAAACAAGAAAACTAAGATCCAAAAAGTTATGTGGCTTAGCTACGGTGACATTAAACACCTGTTCTTGACATGGTTTCTGGAACTATTTAGCAAGCTGTTTTCAGTTGTCTTTTGCTCTCTAATTGTGATTCTCTCAAATTCTCCTGGGAAAACCAAGTATTCCTTATCTCTGCTTTCCGATAAGGAAAGTCAGGCTGGGCTCAGAGATCATTAGTTCAGCTGAGATCATGCAGCAAGTTGCAGCCTTGCTGACTGCAGGGATAGCCACCTGCCTCTGGGGCCCCTCTAGTGTGAGAACATGAGGGTAGGTTATTTACAGAAACAGAAATTCCCATTTTATATTTAATTTTAGTGCCCTTACTTTCATTTTCAGTAATTTCCTCCTAATGCACAAGGTGATAAACTGATCATTTTGATGAAGACTATTTATGAGCTCTCTGAATTTAGTAAGAACCAAGCCAGGGGCTGTTCCTCAATACTGACAGGAGTCGAGGGGCCCCAGGATGGCGGGTTGTCATATGTGACAGAGCAGAGCAAGCCTGCTGCGAGCTGCTCAGCTCATGCCCCGCACAAAGACTGGGCATGTTGTCTCACGAGTAGGCACTAAGGATTTTCAGAGAGCTCTCACAAGCTCAAAATCATCTAAGACAAATATGGGGCAGAGATCAAGAATTAGCCTGGTATTCTGTTTATTAAGCTAATTTCTACAAAAGGCTGGAATTTCCTTCTCTCACTTTGTTGCTGCCTGAGAAGCTTCCTCCAGCTTCTCCCAGGAAAGCAATGTGCATGTCTGTGTTTAGACAGACTGTCCGGGTGACACGAGGTACAATGAACAGACTCCACTGAAAACCATCAGTGCAGAGCTACTTATTATTGAACCATCTTCCTCTAATTTTAGAAACTGAAGGAGCTTCATTCTCTATTGTCCATGTTTTAATTAATGCCTATTATTTCCCCTAAACAGTGCTCTTCTTTGACATGCTATTGATACACAGTTTCTGCAAATACGCAGGAACTGCACCACAAGCAGAATCCCACAGAGGGATTTTGTAAAAAGTATCTGGGTCCCTTTTGTCTCAGGAATGTCTTGAGGACAAATCAGCAGCATGCTTCCTCTGGGATGTTCCAGCATTCAGTTTCTTTTTATGTAATTTTCATACATTTGATGTTGAGTTTTGATTACTGTGCTAACATGTTCTCTCCCACACTTAATTTGGCATCCACAGGACAGGGGACCAGCACTTCACTGGGTGCTGATGGGGCTCTTTCTGGCCCTTAGGGCCTCCGCACAGCAAGCACTGCGCCACAGGCTCAGGTTTTCCCAAGCGAGTTCCCTGGGAGCCTCGGGGTGCTCCCCATGAAGGTAGTGGGCTCAAAGGCCTCCACAAGGAGGCAGCTGCACAGCGGCTGGAGCAGAGGGGCCTGAGACTCAGGGACTGGGCAGGGCAGAGCTGGAAGTTGACAGGGCTGGGAGGTGACAGTGCTGGACGTGACAGGGCTAGAAGGTGACCGGGCTGCGAGGTGATTGAGCTGGGATGTGACAGGGCTAGAAGGTGACCAGGCTGTGAGGTGACAGAGATAGAAGGTGACAGGGCTGGGAGGTGACAGTGGTGGGAGGTGACAGGGCTGGGAGGTGACAGGACTGGGAGGTGACAGGGGTGGGAGGTGACAGGGTTGGAAGGTGACAGGGGTGGGAGGTGATAGGGTGAGAGGTGAAAGGGGTGCGAGGTGACAGGATTGGGAGGTGACAGGGCTGGGAGGTGACAGGGCTGAGAGGTGACAGGGCTGGGAGGTGACTGAGCTGGGAAGTCACAGGGCTGGGAAGTGACAGGACTAGAAGGTGACCAGGCTGGGAGGTGACAGAGCTTTGAGGTGACAGGGCTGGAGGTGACAAGGCTGGGAGGTGACAGGGCTGGAAGGTGACAGGGGTGGGAGGTGACAGGGTGAGAGGTGAAAGGGGTGGGAGGTGACAGGATTGGGAGGTGAAGGGGCTGGGAGGTGACTGCTGGGAGGTGACAGAGCTGGAAGGTGACAGGTGTGGGAGGGGACAGGATTGGGAGGTGATGGGGCTGGGAGGTGACTGACTGGGAGGTGACAGGGCTGGAGGTGATAGAGCTGAGGGGTGACAAGGCTGGGAGGTGAAAGGGGTGGGAGGTGACAGGATTGGGAGGTGATGGGGCTTGGAGGTGACTGCTGGGAAGTGACAGAGCTGGAAGGTGACAGGTGTGGGAGGGGACAGGCCTGGGAGGTGACTGAGCTGGGAAGTCACAGGGCTAGGAAGTGACAGGACTAGAAAGTGACAAGGCTGGGAGGTGACAGAGCTGGGAGGTGACAGAGCTGGAGGTGACAGGG